>CATIWQ010010941.1:0-22577 GCA_949673415.1 Euphorbia schlechtendalii
AATCCGGTATCCAACTGGTATATAGCTTGTAATTTTCTGCATCTTGTTAGAATCTAGTAGATAACTGGTATGAAGAATAAGTTTTGTTAAATTAACCTTGAAAAATGATGAAAATGCATTAGAAAGTTATCTAAACATGTACGATAATTAATTACACCTAATCAGCTGATTTAAGTTCAGAAATACTTTGAAGAGCAGGTTTCCCAAGATCAATGAGAGTGATACAAATCAGATTAGTATATAAATTTACAATTGCATACAGCCTAATGAAATCCTCACATCAATTACAACATAAAAATTACATAATCCTTCTGTAAATTAACAACAAAAACAAACACAAAGAGACAAAACGAAAAAGAGACAAAACGAAATCTATCAGCAATAACAGGATTTCAACTCCATAGATCCTCATTCTCAATTGAAAAAAAACTGGTCGAAAATTAGAAAATTGGAATTGTGCAGAGAATTTAAGAATTGCAGAGAGCAGAAACTTGAAGAAACTTCGATCTAGAGAAAATCGAAACAAGGAAGAGAGATTTTGATAGAGAGAAATGCGCGATGTAAAAAGAGGAAGCAACTGAAGCTTGATAAAATAATGTATATATAGAATGTATAGAGTGAAAACTGAAACTTAAAATTGGTTATAGAATGGAAATGATAAATTGAAGGTCACTCATCGGAAGTTCTGAGAAAGTCAATGGCAAACTAGGAATAAAAACATGCAAGACAAGGGGAGAACAAGACTTGTTAATAAGATCTATAATCAGTGAGAGAGATCGACATGGAAGGTGTCACAATTGAAGAATGGAATGGCTCTTCTTCTACCAACGTTTCTTTAACTGCTACCATTTCATCTTCTCCTTCTCTCTCTATTCATAGGTCTTTCCTTTTCACCCACTTGCCTCTCACTTTACCTTCTTTTTCCTTTTTTCTGTTTTTCTCATCGGTGTTTTTGTGAATTACTGATCCGCAGATTCGGCAGCCGATTCAATCATGTTTGGGGTCGCGTTCTTCAAGCTTTTGTACCTGAGGTAAGGCTTTTCGTCCTTTCAATTTCAATTATGCTGTTGATTGCTCAATTTTGACTTATTCATCTGTGGAAAATGCAGGGCTTTCCGAGCTCTGTGACTCCAGATTACGTCCCATTTCAAGTGTGGGATTCGTTGCAGGTAATATACACCCGTTCTTCCTTCAAATAATCGATCGGCTATGGGGTTAATATCGTTTGTGAACTGTGCTTGATTCCCTTTTTATAGGGCCTTTCAACTTACATTAGAACGATGCTTTCTACACAAGTACGTTTACATTTTGATTATCGGATTTGAATTTTTCTGCTTTTGTCTATGATCATGACTTAATGATTTTTTTAATTTGTTCATTCAAGGCTCTCCTGAGTGCAATTGGAGTGGGAGAAAAATCAGCTACGGTGTTAGGTGCCACGTTTCAGGTTTATAACTTCACCTCACTTTCTTGTTGTTACTGGGTTTCCTCTGGCCTACTCGTACTAAAGCAGTAGTTGATAATTTAAAGAAGAATACTTTAAATTGTATTGGGTTTTACACAAAGCTAGAGTAGTGATTTTTAGGATCTTTTCAACATTGACAGTGGTTTTTGCGGGATTTAACTGGAATGCTTGGAGGCATACTATTTACATTTTACCAGGTATGTTGTTTTGTGTTTTAAATTAATAGTATTGGTTTTTATAATATCCTAATATTTGTTTTGTGGTGAGTTCCCATTTGGTAGTGTCAGCATTATTTGTGTTGTTGTATGCTTCTTAGGGGTCAAATTTGGATAGCAATGCCAAGATGTGGCGTTTGGTAGCTGATCTCATGAATGACCTTGGTGTGTCCTCTTCTCTCTTTTCTTTTGGCTTGCTTTTTTTTCATTGATTATCTTAGTATTCCGAACTAAAAGAAAAATTATAATACTGTTTTCAGGAATGTTGATGGACCTGGTTTCTCCTTTGTTTCCTTCAGCTTTTATATTTGTGGTTTGCCTAGGGAGTTTATCAAGATCATTCAGTGAGTACCCCCCATTTTAGCCTTAATTTTTTTGGAACAAAACTCTGTCAAAATTTGCTGATTTTTTGCTAATAGACTTTGAATTTCATTGGGGAAATGTGTAGTTACTTTATATTATATGCATCAAAGAAAACATTCTTACTATTAAAAAGACGTTTAGTATTTTTTCTCTTTTTTTCAACTAGCTGGTGTTGCCAGTGGAGCAACTAGAGCTGCTTTGACGCAGCATTTCGCCCTTCAACATAATGCTGCAGATATATCTGCAAAGGTACAAGTAAATGAGTTCAACGTGAACCTTTAAGAGATGTTATTATCATATGCTTGTATGGATACTAACTTGAAACTCAGTGTAATGATAGGAAGGCAGCCAAGAAACGGTGGCTACAATGAGTGGGATGGCACTGGGGATGCTTCTTGCTCGCTCAACAATTGGACATCCCTTTGCTATTTGGTTTTCATTCCTCTCTCTCACTTTTTTCCATGTGTATGGTAATGTTCGCTGCTGTTGCCTAATTCCTTTTTTCCTACTTATATGTGAAGTATAGTTTTATTCTGAATAGTCTTATGTTGAAACTAAAAAGTAATTATATCATGTAATTTTTACTCGCAAAATCAGCAAAAGGAGAGCTAGATTCTGTGTCGTTATTAAGAGCTATGATAGAAAGATTTCGTTGCACTTTCTTTAACCAAATACCACCTGTTATTATCATGTGTTCATGTTTTATCGTTTTGCTTGTCAAAGGCTGATTCGTGTAACACATAATTCATTTTGTTTGCGTGTATTTCTTATGTGCAGCAAACTATAGAGCTGTTCGTTGTCTTGTACTGACATCCTTAAATATGCAAAGGAGCTCAATACTTTTGCAGCATTTCATGGAAAACGGCCAAGGTAAATAGAAGGCTCAATGGGTTTACCTGGCATGTTTTGGCCTGATGATTGAGTTCATACATTATAAATCTGATATAAATATTTAGCGAGGTGAAGGAATATTGAACATCTTTAGTTGAATGCATTTTGTAATTGAATCCTTGTATATCCCATAACTCTGATGTGAATGCCAACATATGAATTGGTTGCCAGTTCTCTCCCCTGAACAGGTCTCTAGAACGGAGCATATTTTGCCGAGATGGACCACTTTTGGGTGCTCAAACAATGTTAAGTTACTGCATACATGTATATGCTTAGGCGCAAGAGTTTCTTCCCTCAATCACCAAGAGACGTGAGTATTTCTTTTTTTATGTGGTCGTCAATCTCTCTATATTTACCCGGAGCCATTTTATAATTTTCATTTGAGACCCCAATTTCAACTCTGAATCTATCTTGAGTTCAGTATTTGATCGATTTTATGATTGTTCACAGAGTGGAGCTGTTGCATTCTGCACGATCTCATAAGAAAGGTTGAGCTCCTGGCGATCCTTCCTGCTTTTTAGCTATTGGATTGTCGATTAAAAGCCTGTAACTAATTTTATTTCTGAATGCTTTTTCAGCAAAATATTTGCTAGTGGAGAACAAGGGAATGATCAGCATTGTAATGCACAAAAACTCGACATCCGCACATGTATTGCAATCTTTTGTTCATGCACTTGTTATGGCAAATCTTGTGGAAGGAAGTAAATCCGTTAATCTGGAGAGCCAGTCCTGGATGGATGAACACTATGAGCCTTTCCTTCAAAAGGTATCTCTACAATTTTTTTTGTGGAATAGTATTTTTGTCTTTGCTTCACCTTGTATATTTTCAAAATGTTGCAGTTAAATGCATCAGGTTGGGAAACGGAACGGCTTCTTTCCCATTCAATAGTTTGGAGGGCAGACTGGATTTGTGAACCTTCAGATGATAAGGCTGACTAAGTAGTGTTTTGGATTCTTACATTTTTATGAATCATTTCCAACACTAGGAGGAGATGGAGTCATTTGTGGGACTACTCAGAAAATCTCAACATCGTTTTTCCTGCAAAAATGATGTATGCTCCTGGCAGCTTAGAATCACATGCATTCTCTTTAATTAATAGAACAATCTTAGCTTGGATATTTATATGAGTAGGAAAAAATGAAAAAGCCAGGGTCAATATTTAATTTTGTTCCGGTATTTACGGGTTAGTGTCTTTAGTTAAAGTCAGTTCTGTTTTCCGCTGTCATGCCTCCAGGGCAATAATAGAAGAGCATGTGGCTACATAAATTATTGCAAGCATATTTGTTAGTATAGACGGATAATCCCTTCAACCTTATATTCCTTTCACATTATTGCATGTGGCATACACCTGACATTAAAATAAATTTTGCCACATGTATAATTTGACATAATTTTACACTTTGTTACTGTTCTATCTGACTTCTTCCAGAACAATGCCAGTACAAGATCAGTGCGTTTTTCTGTATTAACATAACATTTGTTTGCTGTAAAATTTGACTGCTCATTTCCGATGCCCTGATGATGCCATGAGTACCGCAACAGCCACAATAAACATCGACAACATGCTTACAAGTAAAACATATGTTTTTCGCGAAGATTTTCGGTACTCTTTGAAGATAACTACCCCCCAAAATGTGCTTACAAGTGGAAGCGCCTGAAATAATCAACAGAACGATCTAAAATCCAGTATAATAAAAGCCAGGCATTAGTAAGCAAAACTGATATTCTTAACAGCGTCAGCTGAACTAACCTGAACAGCATCAGCTGCTGCATATCCTGCAGCTTGGCCACCCATAAATTGAAGGCCATTACCAAAGCCACATAAAAGTCCAGCTAGAAAGGCCCAGCCTCTGCCGTTCCAATCGTTAACGTAAGCCTTAAATGATGATCTAGGTAAGCTCAGTACTGGCCGGTAAAGGAATGCGACATTCAAAACGATGGCAAGTACAAAACAGAAGAGTGAAAACCAGAAGAATGCAGTATAAACGACCAGTTTCGGAACCCCTTTTTCAAGAGTATGCCACTGGTCATTTGTTGCTAAGTTGAAAGCAGGCGAGAAGAGTGAAAAGCAACAACCGGCAAAGAAAGTTATACCAAGTCCTAATAAAGTCCCCTTTCCAAGAACCTGTAAAGCGATTTGACTTATTACTGCAAAAGACTTTATATATAACACAAAATAAAATGCAAAAAGAACAAATTGCAAACCTTGATTGATCTTCTATTCTCTACTTCTAGAAGGAAAGCTGCAGTTCCAGCTTTTGCTTTCTCAACAGGAGCATTTCCATTCTCCTCATCCCTTGTTGTAGAACTCCTGGTAAGGTAAAATAAGCGATATTTTCTCAGGCCTTCTTTTCACACACAGAACATGACATTGTATTTAAAGAACCATACATTGCGGAAAGTTTGTAATCGCTTGATAAATTCTGCAGCTTTGCTTTATTGTCAGCTGCATTTGATGAATGGACTGCTGAACCGAGACAAACAGCGATCAGAAAACAACCAACTCCAGGAAACAAAATTTCGGCCTTGTTTATTCTATCATCCAAGAAGTAGTTCATGGTTGTTCCTGTCAACAAAAAACGTAAAATCAGTAAAGAATCCCTAACTTTACAACTAATACCAGAAGCTGAATACAGACCTATAACAACAGTTATGCTGGAAGTGACGACTTCAACCACTGATAAACCAACAAAAGCCCAAGCATACTGCGTTGATAGATTTCCGATACTAAGGAAAAATCCGCCCACCATTGCAAACATAACAGAAGGCCAGTTGTTCTGTGCCAATCAAGATCAGTTATCACAAATGGTTACGCATTTCATCATTAGCGGAATTTTAGCAGAAAACTATACCTGGGATAGTTGGGTTAAGAAATTGGGTGCGTCAGGTGTACTGTTGCCAATCTCACCAAATGTGAAAGCTATGAGCACAGCAGCGAGAAAATTGGTGATAGAATAATCGAGGTAGGTATGCTGAGGAAGGCGACCTCGCCTTTCTAACAGAGTGAGAATTGCAGGCCATGTGCCTAGGAAAAATAGAGAAAGTAACATGCATACTATTGCTCCCCCTTTGCTCTCCACCAGATACATGATTAGTTAATCACCTTATGTTACTGTACTATTATTTGCCTCTCAAATCCTGCAAGGTTTAACAACCATTGATCAGAAATCATTGAATGAACAGATCTCTAGTTTGTCATTCCATAATTAAGCATGGTTTAAGGCAAGAAAGGATTAAAATGATAGATGAGATAGAGAATTTAGGCCAACCCTACTGGAGCTGAAAAAAACATACCACGATCAATTTAAAAGAAGGCAAAGACAACAAGTTTTGCTTAAAGGATAAATTTCAAATCTCCATCTTAAATTAGTAAACTGAAGAAACTTCATAGAAGTCAAATTTCTCATCTTTGCAATCTATGAAAAATTAAGGAATAAAATGCAGAGGGAATCTTAAATCGTAAGTTGACAGTTGTACCTGAGTTGGTAAGAATTACCAGTAAAGTGAAAAGAGGAATCTTTGCAATCGCCGAACAAATAGCCTGACGTTTGTTATCTTCTTCTTCTTATAGTCAAAAGATGGAAACTTTATATAAAAAATATCAAGACAGAGAGAGTAGAAGTAGCCATTGAAATAGAGATGAGAAAGTTTGGCGGTTAACTTGGTGTGAGAGTTGGATTTGAGTTCATTTTTTCATAATTTATTAGTATGGATAGATTCAGCTTGCTTTTGTTGGTGGAAGGCGGTCCAAGCTGGGCGTTAATATTGCTTGGTCTTTTGTATTTTAACGTCCACGTCTCTCTTCACGTTGCCATATATTAAGTATTAATTTGCTGTCTCTCTCAAAATTCATTGAATATGATCAAAGTATACGCGTATGTTATCGTCTTCCTCCGCTTCCTAATAACGCAAAATTAACGATTATAATGTTATTTATTGATGTAAAATAATGCACCAATTTGTTAGAAATCACAACTACATATATACGTGTAATAAAAAGAGATGCTAACCACTAATCTACACTATGTTAGCTCATAACATTAATTATTTCTTAGTAATTCGATCTCCTCCTCTAGTCATATACTACAAGCTTTTTGCAATTTAACAAGACCGGAAAAAAAATATATAAAACTAGGTGATGATTATTTTATTCACGGAGACAACTTTCATTTGCTTACAAATTTAGTCCTTTGGAAAATTATTTTCAAGCCAAATCTCACTTTATCTTGATTGGTAAACATCAACAATTTATTTCAATAAAATTAATCGAACTTCATAATTGAATTAATTTTGAGAAATTCTATTATAATCTTGGACCTTAAACCACTCTCTCTCTCTCTCAAGGAAAACTTTCTACCTACAATGATATACTAACAATGATTAATATATTTAGATATCAACTTCCGGTCTTCTCGAAAATGTTTTAATGATCTAGGTAAAATTCTACTAGTATAGATCATGAAAAAATAGGAGAATTTGTGGAAATTTTTTATGTATATCTTGTAAGTTATACTTTAAATATTTGTTCAAAATAAACGGTTCGAAAAAATCAGGCATATACAAAATATAATGGATTATCTGAAAGTAAATAACTATGAACTAAAATAAATCAACAATATTATATGCAAAGAGCTAACCTTGTTGGTTGAGTAGTTGTGATATGTGTTAATACTTTAGAGAAATGAATGTAATTACTGTAATAAGAAAGTCAAACTCACCGAATGTTGTTGAAGATACCGAAACTCGTAGAGGAAATGTATCTCTGCAAAAGAATTCTCAGAATCTGAATATTTTTTATTTATTGGAAAACCAGGTGCAGGTCCAGATTCAGATTCCCAGATTATTGATTCTGCAATTTTAATATAAAGTTTATTTTCTTCCCTTATTGGTTGTTGTGAACGGTGTGGCTTAGCTGGCACCTTGAAAATCTGTCTTGTCTTTTAGTTTGCTAGTCAACCAATTTTTTCCAAGTCTTACAAAAGGAGTCGTATCTATTCCGTTACTCTACAGTGGAGTGAACCCCTTGAAATTCCACTTATTGCATCATATGCATATCTATCCATTGACTATACTGATCTTAGTATGCCTTCTGTTTCTTTAGCATCACACGTTGCGAGTGTTTGGTTGAACTATTAAATAGAGTAGTTGTTTTTAAATGTTTTATAGATTAAAATTTACCAGTAATAACAAAAACTATACGTATGCAATAACAAAGTATTAAAGTAAACCAAATGCAATCCATATAAAATTACCACAGTATTTGACAAGTAGTAAAAGTATACCAAATGTAGTCCATATATGTCTACTTATAATGAAAGAAAATTTGAAAAAAAAAAATTACTTAGAAACGTTTGGTTGTGAAAAAAAAGTTAAATCCAAATCTGATATTGTTGATCCAAGTATGTATCGACCTGTGCTAAAAACATCTTCCATTATTATTATTATTATTATTATTATTATTATTATTATTATTATTATTATTATTATTATTATTATTATTATTATTATTATTATATTGTAGATACAACATCTTCTATCCACAGATCTTGAAGACAACCACATACTATATATTTTAAGCTATTAGACATATGTTCTCTGTACAATTCCGAATTTATCAAACAGCAGCTTCGAATTGTATGCTTTTACTTCTACTTCCAGCTGACGCCATAAGAACAGCCACAGCAATCATAAACATGAGCAACATGCATACAAGTAACCCATAAGTCAGTCTTGATGATCTCCTGTATTCTCCAAACAATATTATCCCCCAAAAAGTCCCTACGAGCGGCAATGCCTGAAATCCCCACACAAATATCAGTATTTTCAGCAACAAAAACATATCATCAAGAAAAATCAAAAACCATGTGCACTACCTGAACAGCATCTGCAGCAGCGTAACCTGCAGCTTGACCGCCCATGAATTGCAGGCCATTCCCGACCCCACACAGGAGACCCGATAAAAGGGCCCACCCTCGGCCATTCCAGTCACTAAGATAGCCCTTCACTGATGATCTTGGTAGGTCAAGCACCGGGTGATAAAGGAAGGTAATGTTGAGAATGGTGGCAAGTGTGAAACATGAGATTGAGAACCAGAAAAATGCAGTGTACACTACCAAATTAGCTACCCCTTTTCTCAACAAGTGCCATTGATCGTTTGTTGCTAAGTTGAAAGCGGGCGAGAATAGAGAGAAACAAACACCGGCAAAGAAGGCGATGGATAGCCCAATCAGGTGGCTTTTACCGAACACCTGTGAAGATAGATGGGTTGATGCAACTGTGAAATTATTGCTACAATGGCTGTGAGATTGTGTAGTATTGCTCTGAATTTAACAATACAAGACCTTAATTGCTCTCCTGTTCTCAAGCTCTAAAAGGAATTCTGCTGTTCCGATCTCCCAATCTGTTGTTTCTTCTCAATGACGAAACAGAGCAAAATAAATTATACAACTCAAGTACTGAAAATTTAATAGAAGAAACATCAACTTGGAAAGCTTGAATGGTATATACCGTTTTTCGAAAATTTTTCTTCTGATGACGTAGTATCTGCAGCCCTGGGAAAAGGTAAGCTTTCACGCAAGTTCGGCATAGTTGCAAATGGATGAGACAATTGGAATACATTTGACATACTGATGAATCATGGATTTATAAATAAGAAGAGTTCAATAATTTGATATGCATGTATAAGCCCTCCCAGTAAAATATGAGCCAAAAGGACAATCAGAATTATACTAGTCTCAACCAACAATATTGATATTCATTGGAAGATCGAAATTATGTATGAAGTATTGACAAAATGTATGAACTAATCAACCGAATCATCTTTTAAACATAACAGTACAAAAGGAGAGACGTGGAAATGGAAAAAAAAGTACTCTTTTTCAAGGTCGTAATCGCTAAGCTTGGCAGTGTTATCAGTTGCATTAGATGAGTGAACTGCAGAAGCAAGGCAGACGGCAATCAAGAAGCAACCCACTCCCGGGAATAGAATCATAGCATTGTTAATCCTGTCATCTAGGAAGTAATTCAAGGTCGTCCCTGCCATATTAACTAAAATAAATCAAAGCTAATCACTATTAAAACTGAAAATCGTTCCAGTCTGAAGTAATAGAAAAACCTATCACAACAGCCATGCTTGCTGTAATCACTTCAGTTAACGATAGACCAACAAAAGCCAACGCATATTGCGTGCATAAATTTCCTAGGCTAAGCATCAGCCCACCACCCACTGCAAACAACACTGAAGGCCAATTTTCCTGCATCAAAAACCAAATGAACTACTAAGGCCAAAATTTGAATATCTTATCTAACGCACACAACGATGTCAATGCATAAATGGAGCTTAAAACGGATGAATTGGTTGAACATACACTTAACTGAGATAGTTGGGAAAGAAAATTGAGGGATCGAGGCGTGGTATTGCCCATTTCACCAAAAGTGAAAGCGAAAAATAGAGCAGCCAATAGATTGGTAAGAGAATAATCTAGATAAGTATGCTGAGGAAGACGGCCTCTTCTTTCTAAAAGAGTGAAAAGCGCAGGCCATGTCCCCAAGCAAAACAAAGAAAGAAGCATACATGTTATGGCTCCTTCTTTGTTCTCCACCACGTATATTTGCAATCCGCTTGTATGTAAACTTATCAATTCTTCTCTTCCTGAAAAATCCTGCAATTACCCAGCAACAGCTTGTGTCACCGCCGAGAATTCAAATTCAGGTTGAAATAGATGATTAAAAGAAAAAAAGTTAACAAAATCTAGATTACCATATTTAGTTTCAAAAGCACAAACGAAATTCAAACAATTTATGTGTGTACAATACTTTCAGATTGGTAATAATAAAATTATTTTGTTTTCAATTATGCAGAAGATGATGATGTCAGATCGGCGGTAATACTAAAAGATACCTGGTATCTTACACGTTACAAATCACAATATAATACCGATACTGTTATTTTCGTCATTATTATATTTCTAAATCTAATAAGTTTTCAATTTTGAGTGAAAGACAACGAAAGGTGACCAAATGCCCAACCAATCCTAAATAAGCCCATTGGGTACAAGCTTATTAAGAGTATGGGCTAGTAGTTCAGAATGTTGTTTGGCATTACAAATTTTGTTTGTGAATGTGATTTCCTCCAAACCTTGCATTTGAAGACATGCTAGAAATATCAATCATCCACAATATAAATATGATGGCTGAACAGAAGTTCGTTAAAATAATATATGTAGATTATTTGATATTAAAATTTAAATACACGAGAATAAGAAAATATCAATATACAAAATAGCAAACAGGTGGCTGGCGAACATGTAAAAGAGTTTTCTTTCTTCCCAAAACAAAACCTATCCAGATAAATGAGATGAAAGAAAGAAAGAAAGGTAGTTAGGGTTGAAATATATTTTGGATGAACCTTCTCTGTCTAGACTAGTTGCGATTCTTAAAACTTTCAGTTTGAAAATTGAATAGCTGCTATTTGTGGAAAATATTATATTGCTCATTATTTTAAGAGCAGAAGCGATTGGTGTTTTTGTGAAAAATATTCTATTGCTATTTGTGAAATATGATTGAATAGCTCAATATTGGTGGAAAATATTATATTGCTGTTTGTGAAATAAAAATTGGTGTTTTTTATGAAAATAATTTACATCTACTCTTTTATCATCTACTACACGATCATCTTTTCCGAACATAGATTCGTTGCAACAAAGTTCAACTTTCAAAATTTTACAACTTGGTTGAACTTCATCCGTCTTTAGATAACATATTTAATAATCTTTCACGATAAACATCCAGAATTATCCACATGATCGTTTCAGATTTACAACACTGATATATTTGATGTTATGGTGCAACCAGAATTTCTTATGCTTTTGGATTTTCGAAATCTTTAGCTGAGATGTGAAAAAGATATAATTTGCAACGTTCATCTTTTTTTTATAAATCTTGTCCAATAACATGTTCATCTGATTGTCTTGTCCAATGACATGTTCATAAGTTTTATGTTTTATTTATGTTTTAGTTATGTAATTTTTTTTTATCCAGTGTTTTATTGCCGCTAAATTAATTTTAGTATGATTAAAACTAAGTCTATGCATCTTGAACTACGAATCATGTAACACAATTGTTAAATAAAACAATTAATTCTTTGACATATAAGAAGATTGCCTTCATGTTTGTCCATTTTTGAGTTATATAAATTAAAACCAAATTTCATTAAAATGACAAAAAAAAAATCATACATCATGCCTAATAAGAGAAAAAAAAATACATGATAGTCTTCAATTTAATCACGTCTACGGTGAAGCGCACACTTCACAATTTAATCACCCGCTTGATTTTGCTTTGATTTTATTATGAACCATGGTTCATATTCATAAGTTGCAATAAATTACAAAATTTGGACCCTTGGAAACCCAAAAAATCTGATGATTTTACAAGTACATACTTGAAAACAGAAACATGCAACCCATTGACCGAAAAAACAAAAAGAAACGAAAAACAAACACGAATCCAAATAGGTAGGATAGATTAAACATTAGATTGAAAAAAATAACTAGCTCTAAATCTTCTCTACATATACAAAAAGAGGCAATAAAGGGAAATAGAGAAAGAGATGAGGGCTCTTCCTACCCAACAAATGTCATATTCACCACTCAAATTAGGGAATCAAATTCCCCCACCTCACCTCCTTTTGCACATTACTCATAAAGTAGGAAGGAAAAGAGAGAGAATAATAGAATAGAAGAAAAAAGTAACCATACAAAAAAACAAAAACTAAAAGTTAAGTGGGCTTTCTCTCTAGAAATTTGATATTTCCTCCAATCTTTTAATCTCAGCCACACATCATCCCATCATCAAAACCCTTTCTTCACCATACCATTACTGTAAAAACACCAAGCCTGAAAACCACAGTGACACTGTCACACCGTACAATAATTTACTGCCTTCAATGGGACCCGCCCCCTTGTTTGTGTTATCAAACCCACTTCCTGTGGGTCCCAGTCCTGTGCCAAATGGGGTTGGTGTCACTGTTGTCCCGGGCACCAAGCCTGTTCCGGTGCCCGTGATCGGAGTTGTGGTGCCACCTGTGCCGGTGGTCGGCGTGGTGGTGCCTGTGGTTGGGGTTGTGGTGCCACCCGTGCCGGTGGTTGGTGTTGTGGTGCCTGTGCCAGCGGTGCTGTAACAATAGGGACAAATTAACACTTGAATCAAGCCTAGCTTGTTATAACAAAACAAGTTCTACAAGTGGATGTTGTGATGAACCACTTTGACAGCCATTATTAAACTAATATAGGTTTTGAGGATAACATGCGTGAAGCTTAATTGGAATATTAAAAAGCCAAAAGGACAAGAAATTGGACAACTGACCTAATGATATCTCAACATCATGACAGCTCACTCATGAAGGATGCAACCTATCTATACAGATATTTTTAGTCATTCTTTGTTACATTTTGGATCTGATTTTTCTTCATCAAGCTTCTCTATATTAGGCTAATTAAATAAGGAAATCTATCACATGGGTTGCAGAATTTTGACAATCATCTAGACGAAGTTAAAAGCTACAAGCTAACAAATAAGATTCATGGTGATCATCAATTAAATTTCTCAATCACCGCGGAATTAAAGCTTGAAACTTTATGAAATTTCTAAAAAGGGAAAGTGGATTTCAAAAATAACCCACCATCGGATTTCAAAGTTCCACCCTTATGTTACTTTTCATCTCAGGAGAGAAGGAGAGCATACCTTGGAGTTGCAGGATACACACAAGTTGAAGGCACACCTGCACAACACAGAGAAAAGACAACAAAAAAAGGTTGAAATGTGCAGAAAAAAGAAAATTCAATTTGGGTAAATTAAAGAGGAACCACAGAATAAGAAGGGCCAAAAGAGTGTGATTTACCAGCAGGAGGAGAAGCACTAGTGGTAGCAGTTTGTGAAAAATCACAGCTACCCACAGCTTGACCCTTCCTCTGAAAATAGCTATTCACAGCATAACTGCAGTGATCTTTCACAGTATTGGGCTGATAACAAGCCCCATTTTGAAGGATTGGCGTACAATCAGCTCCTGCTCCACATGCATAATCAAGCGCCTTTTGTAGCTGCTGGTCACCCACCCCATCTTTACATACACAATATGTAGCACCTACAAAAACACACCCAACATTAACAACCCATTTCATCCAAAGATACCCATCTAAACTAGAAACCCAGAATTACTTACTTGATTTAGCTGCAAGTGCCAATAAAAGCACAAAATACACTAAAACTGCCATGATTATCCAAGATTCAGTGGCAACGGACGAGAGACTTTAATAGAAAGTAGAGCGATTTTAGAGAGAGAGAGGGAGAGAGAGGTGAGAAGTATGGGGAAATGGAAAGGAGGTTTCTAGACAATATCAAGAAAGAGAGTGACGGTGGATGTGGTGGATGTTGTTATATGGTAACTTTATGTGTATTCTACACTATCTATACTTGGGAAAAGAAAAATAAAAATACCAACAGTAATTGGAGAGTGTGACAATTAACATGGGGAAGTGGAAATTTAAACAAGTATTTTTGGATGTATTTGGTGTCATGGTATTTGACTGTTATTGGACTTTCTGTTTTGCAACGGTCATAAACTCATGTGCTTCATCCCAGAGCCTTTGTTGTGGGTTAGAGTTGGAACTAGGGGTGGGGTTAGGATTTTTTCCCCATTTTAGGCTTTCGTGGCATTAATTTGAGGGATAGACTATTAAATGCTATACACTACTCGATTAATGGTTAACGATTACTATCATAAATGAAATAATTCTGTCAGATTAAATCCATGATTTTATTGAGATTGTATATGTATGTCTGAATAACTTAATATATTGTTAATTGTTCAGTAGAAAGAACACAATATTTATTGGAATTTTGTTTATACCACGGATTTGGTTGCTTTTATTAATAAAATCAACGGTTTTGTGCTATGTAATTTTGAATTTGACAGAGTATTTATTATTTTTGTATTTTTTTACCATTTGATCAAATTTCACTCAACTTATCTTATGGAAAAAGAAGTAAAATAATGGTTATTTTTCGTGTAAGTGTTAACTATTGAAATTCAGTGGTTACTGAGCCATGGGTCTCTAAAATTTTTTATTTGTGTTTTGGTTATATTCTCAAATCAAGCCCTCCAAAAGAGAATAATTGGACCACCTACTCCTTTCCATTTATATTCTTTCTCTCCACTTTACTGTTTTTAGATCGCTTTTCCTGTTAATGTTGTTATAGTGTTTTACTTTCCAACGATTCATTTTTATAACTTGTTTTTTATATATAAAATTTGAATTTTAAAATAAAACATTTCAAACACCTAACATAGAGCCATCTTCAAAAATTCAATTTTTAAACACATGCGAGCTATTTGTTTATTTTTGGAAAGTGTTTTTCTTATCTTATGATGGTTGTAGTTGAAATGAAAATATCTGACAAATTAAACTATAACTCATATGTTAAATGAAAATTATTAAGAAAGCATTAGAAAATAATTTATATATAGAAATTTTCTATGTCAGTTTACATTTTCTTATCTTACAACCAAAGACGGAGCTAGGGGGTAGCGGAGGTGATCGGCCACCCACCCTAGTGGTCGGAAAATGTAACCCCTCCCCATAATATTGTTGCTCCGGCCTACTCCTCTTCTAAATGTTGTCGCCCCAATCTTGTGTTGCAACCAACCTTCTTCTAACTTCTCTGGTCCTTCTTATTTTTCAGTCCTAATCAAACCAAAATGACTTCGGCAATTGATTAGAACCAAGCCAAAGAGTTTCAGCATTAATCTTCAACCGTAAATCCCAAGCCATCAATGTCTCTCCTTTGCAAATTTTCAATGTTGGTATCTAGAAAGAAAGCTTCAAACATCCATGACACCGGGATCGTCCCTGTAAATTTTGAGACCCTGAACGGAAACAACATTTGGACCCTTACAAAAGTAGAAGTGTGTGAAAGTTCTTATCATCAAATTTGATGTTATATCAATAAATGATGAAAAATTATATATTAACAATAACACAGATAAATTTCAATATTAACAAACTTTGCAATAAATATTTCTTTACAAATCTAGTGACATAAACGACTGTTAAAAGATCACCAATGAAACAATGATGGATTATTTACTTAATATTTCATTAGCATTTTATTTTTGTTTGCAATTTTGCAATTTCGGCTTATTTAATGGTCATTCACAACACAGAATTTGTAAAATATTACATTGAAACAATGAAATGTCAAAACACATTAATTACAATACTACTTTTCATTAAATTCCATTTTACCATTTTCATTGGATTTTTTTATTAATAATTGTTTAAGTCTGCATCAAATTGTTGAAATATTATATTTTTATCAACAATTGTTTATGATCATAGTAAGTATATTGGATTTTAAAACATCATTTGAATTTTAATATGTCATGAATAATTGAAATTATATTTACTGATTAAATTAATATGTCACGATTTCGAATTTATATTCTGAAAACAAGATGACACACAAATCAAATAAAAAATTAATAATAAATTTTTATTAAATAAATATCTAACTATATTTTTTTGAGATATAATTGTTTTGTATTTGGATTTCTTAATATTTATAATTTGATTTTGGTTTAATATCCGTTAGATTTTAAAGTTCTCAATATTTTCATTTAATATTTTTATGATATTTGGTAATGAAACAGAGAAATAAATATTATTAAATGGACTCAAAAGTGACACAATGTGGAGTCGAACTCAGGCCTGCTAGCATATGGAAAAGGAGCAACCTTGTTGCCGGGTTACAATCCGTTTTTTATTAACTTAGCTTTATATTTATATAATACCTGAAAATATTTGAGAGCCCTTTACATTCGGGTCTTGTGCAATCTCACACCTCAAACGTGCTGAGAGTCGACCCTGCGTGGAACATTTGGTTTTTTGTTTCAATTTACAGAGAACAATATTTTGTTTTCCTTCCAATAACTACAGTTTTCCATGTATTTTCTCACTTCCTTTCAACTAATTGACCATTGATTTGTATTTTAATTTGTTCCTTGATATGAATTTTTAGATTTGGATGATTTTCTGTTGTAGAGTTCTTGTGCTTATATGTTTGTTTAGTTTCTTTAGTTTAATTTGCAAGTTGTTGTACTTCTAATCATAAACGTTATTCGTTCATTGAATTTGAGTAAAAATATTACGCAACTAATCAATTTAGTGTTGAAAGTTAAAATGTGAAGTCTTAGCTACAGACTTAAAGTAACCAAATGAAACATTTGTGGGAGTTGCAAAGCTAGAGAATGGATTCGTTAACTATTTTAATTAGGCTAAGCTAACCTTTCACTGCAATTAGCCGCAGCTTGCATGGCTTTATAGCTAATCTTTCATTACAATTAGTTACAACTTGCAATGTCAAGCTACCCTTGCTATGGGATGTTGATCACCTTTTTCATGCATGAATGATATGTGTCTCATACTACTATTTTATGTTATTATGTTTAATTAATTTGATAATTTACGAGACACATGTCATTCATGCAGGAGCCGTCATAATTTCCCTTACTATGATGGGAAATTATATCAAGGACTGGATCCAAAAGACCGGATCCTTAAATGTTTGTCATGTGTCCCAAAAGTGAATATAATAATAGAAAATAAAAAACATAAAAGTTCACTTTAAAAACATATGACAAATACGTATGGATCCGATCATTTTAATTTGTTCCTTAATATAATTTCCCATCTACTATGCAACACGAAAGATTGGCTTAAAATTTTGATCCAATAGTTTATTGCCAACATTTTTTTATTGAAGAAGGGATGTTTCGAAGAAAAAGGAAAGGAATTACATTGTTTATCATGATTTCCAATCCAATAAAAAACACTGTAAAGTTTAAAAGGAGGTTGGGAGATCAATAGGTCAGGCCAATTTTCTAAATGAATATTTAAATGATAATGCTTACTGGAAATAATTATACATTGACAACAAAGTTTCTATACAACATTTTTTAAAATTTAAATACTTGTAGAGCTCTATCATCTATATTATACTGAACTACATTTGTTATGTTTTTTTACTTTATAAAATGAATTTTTAAAGTTTCTCTTGTGATTTTTATATATAAATAAATTTCACCTAAAATTCTTTTGAATTTCAAGATTCCCTCACCGTCTCATGGAATTCTATTTCCGCCACTACTTATAACTATCATTAATGAATTTAATTTCACATCATTAATCAAAAAGCTGATGCTAGATAATGTTACTTTTGCTTTGAAATTTTTTTTACCTTATCATCATTATTAATTTCCATCCACTAGACATAATCATAATTTAATTGATAATAGATAAACTCAACAACGCTCCAATTAGTAAAAGAATCCCTTTTAATCCGAATTATATTGCAAAACTATAGTCATGTTCGTCGGACAGACTAGATCGGGTTCAGGTTGGTCTTAACGAACTTTTTACTAAAAACGTTAATCAAAGCCCATATTTTAAAATTTCGAGTTCGGACTGGCTTACAAAGTCATTCCCAAATCCGGTTCAAGTTCATGTATATTTTTTTTATTAAATTATATAGAAAAATATAATATAAAGCAAATTATGTTTAAATTTTTAATATAATTACATTATTCACTTAAAATCTTTAATATTTACTAACATTTATTGTAATCAAGTATACAAATTTAATAGGATAAAATATAAAATCTTAAAATAATTATAAATTTAATATATAAATATATAATAAATAAATAAAATTATTCATCGGGCCGGGCTTAGGTATTTATATAAAAACCAAGTCCGGTTCATAAATCTTCGAGCTTTGACGGATTCAGGGCTTCTTTTAAAAAATGAATACCCAAGCCCGGTCGTTGAAGCGGGCTCGTTAGCCCGCGAACAGGTCTACAAAACTACAGAAACATTGATAGATACATTTAATTACAACAGATATATGATAAAATCCTGCTAAGAATTAAAGTTTGAAATCCATATACTATCAGTTTTTGTGGGTGATGAGATATATTATGAGTTGCAAATATTATTGACATGGTTCTTTGATGCGTGTTCTTGAGTTGACCAATCAATTTGATTCTATTAGGTGTTATTTCGTGCTAAAAAGGAAAGAAACAAAGTTGCGGACTAATTAATTAGCAGAAGATGTTCTTTCTTGTGTCGTTCTTGAGCTGTATTTGAGCAAATGTTATTCTATAAATTGCTTTTGCTTATGGCGGTAAAGTAAGCTCAATTTTCACGATCTCTTTAACTTAGCATTAGAATATATTCGTATTCACTTGTCTAATATTTTTTTCTCACAAATTCGCTCAATTATCCATGTCATCGTACATTGACATGCCAAATTAATTATTTTCATTACCAAAAATGGTTGCTTTCTAATTGAATTCCTGAATTTCAGTTGTAGTTATAAAAAGGTGGAAGTAAAATTACGATGAGTCGTAGGTCAAATATTATCAACACTCAAATGTCAAAATGCATTTTTTTCCATGAATAAAAAGAAAGAACTGATATATTTCAGCTTGATGTATATAAGTACAATAATGCTAAATGATCAATCAACAATTTTCTTTTATCATCAAAATAAATAAATAAAATTAATTAAAAAATGAAAAGGTTTCTGTAAAACTAAATCCAAGATGTAAAATGCTTCATAATTTAATTATATTGTCATTTTGATAGGAATCAACCAAAATAATTTTTTGAAAATATCATTCAAATGTAAGATATTTTACTTCCAATTTTTAAAAAATAAAATCATATCGAGTGTAGTTATATTTTATTTTTTAGATGTGTTCAACGAAAACGTAAGATTTTTCTGGTGGCTTATATTGTAGTTAATTTTATTACTTGTAATTATAAATTATAGTAATTTTAATAACTGATTATTCTTTCCTTTTGATAATAATAACCGAAATTTTTTAACCAAAAGGGACTAGATGTTTGATTCAATCATTATAAAGAGACCCATCTAGGCTTAGCACACCCATGTTAAGGGGTGGAGATTATCCGAAACTCGTGGTATCCGCATCGATGAGTTTGGGGAAAACTTGAAAATTTTCACCCGCAGGGATGAAAATGGGGAAAATTATACCGCCTGGATAGAAAAATGGGCGGATTTGGGTAGAGCCGTATCCGCCTCGCACCCGAATAGATCCCCGTGAAAATACCTGGTGTATATACACACACATATATGTGTATGTATGATAGTACTAACTATTTTTTATAAAAAAATATCAACTATGTTATTTACTCCTTAACCAGTGGGTGCTTAAAATATTATTTTAAATGATATTTTTTTCACTAGTTACGACTTACCATTTTAATATGAAAATGCAATGTTTATATTTATTAAATTTCATTACTTGAAATATTATTATTGGGTGGGGATTACTCGATACCCGTAGATAACCGCGCGGGTGCAGAATGGGTATGAAAAAATCCCCAAAACACTAAATGAGAAACCGAACCCGCACCCAAAAAACATATTGGATGCGAAATAGGGATTGTACTACTCGTACCGAACCTGACCCTTTGACATCCCTACTTAGCCCAAGTCTAAATATAACTATACTGTAGAAATATGAAAAAAGGGGTTAGATGTAAGTTAAACCTGTTCATTGGAGGCCGGACCTCATCTAATTTCCTAGAAAATCTATCAACCCAAAACCAGTTCAGTCCGTATTTCAATATTCCGAGCTCGGGCCGGGTAAAGATTGGGTCAAGCCAGCCTTTGTAGTTTTTTTCAAAGAGAATGTAAGAAGGAACCGGTAAAAATAAAAGAAAAACCATGAAAAACAGACTACATTTTTAGACAAAATGGCAGAAACTGATATGCCAATTAATCTAATTTTACGTTGCACATGATTAATTCATACTAAATACCAATAAAAAAAATGGGATGTTCATTTTGTGGAGAGGAGAAATTAAAAGCTTGATTAGGAGAAATTAACTTTGCTGAAATTGTTGATGACATCTTAGCTTTAATCCCTTTCTATTTGCTTATGAAAATAGACAGGCTAATGGAGCAGCCCAATCTTTAGCAAGATGAAGATCTAATTTATGTTCCCCAATTTCTTTTCTTAGAAGATTCCCCTTCCTAGGGGTTCAAAAACCGAACCTAACCGAAATAATCGATGTAATTCGATTTATTTGGTTCGGTTTTCAGTCTAAACGGTTCGGTTTTGGTTGTCACTTTTATAGATTTTTGATTAATTCGATCAGTTGGTTTTAATATAAAAATAACCGAACCTACCGGTTAATTCAATATATCTAAAAAATTAATTACATATAAAAATTTAATTTACAAATTTAATTTCATTAAGTTTGTCATAACAGTATCATCAAGTTCTTAAGACACTATTATTTCATTTTATTATTTTCGTACAAGATATACATGTTAACTTCTGTATGTAATGGAAGTGCTAGCGATGATTATATATAAAATAATATAATTTTAACAAGAAAATGAAAGAACAAACAAAAAAATGTAATTCGCTTAAATGAACTCAACCAACCGAACCGAATTATTCGGTTCGGTTTCGGTTACTTATCTACTTCGGTTACTATTTTTTCATCTATTCATTTTTCGATGTATTCGGTTCGGTTATTGAACCGAACCAACCGATGACCCCTTCCTCTGTTCTGCCTTGTATTGAACGTAATATGGCTTTTTAGCTTTTGCAATGCAAGGTCCATTGTTGATCAGAAAAAGATACTAATAAAAAATTGTTACAATAAGTTAAATACAAACTGCATAAATATAAGTCCATCCCTAAAAAATATATACGAAGTCCATGAATAAGCTGTTTGGGAAACCTAAATATGAAAAAAAATAAGACACTTTTGTTTGCAGAAAAATGTTGTGCAAGGGAAAATATTATGTAGGAAAATAAAATATTTTCTCATGTTTGGCTACATCACAGTAAAATATTTTCAGATGTTTGTTTACGACTCTGAAAAATATTTTTCAACCGCAAATTTAACGATACAAAATCCTAATTTAACACACACACACACACACACATATATATATATATATATGCGCGCACACATACATACATATATATATGTACATATATTGTAAAATATAGCATAATAATTATTATATTTATAGCATAATAATTATTATATAAAAATTAAATTATTTTAAGTATGGATTACATTTTTATATTAAAATAAATGTAGATGGAAAAGATGAATTTGATGGCGACGGTGGAGGTGGTGATGATGGAGGGTGGGGGAAGAAGTGGTGGTAATATAGGTAGAGGAGGTGGTGATTGCGGGGTGGGTGATGGTGATGGTGGTGGTGGTGGTGACGTCGACGATAGCGGTGTTGAGGAAAAAGTGGATGTGTTGGTGTGGGTGATGGTAATGGTGGTGGTGACGGTAGCGGTGTTGAGGAAGAAGTGGATGTGTTGGTGTGGATGATGGTGGGGAGAGTGGTGGTGGTGGTGGTGGTGGTGGTGATGGCGGTGGCGGTGACGAAAGAAGGAGGTGGTGGTGGTTGTGATGGTAATATTAGGGTGGAGGAAGTGATAGATGTGTTGGTGTGGGTGGAAGAAATGGCGGTGGTGGTAGTAAAGGAAGCAGTGGTGTCCGAGTGGGGGTGGTGATGGCGG
>CATIWQ010010964.1:0-17632 GCA_949673415.1 Euphorbia schlechtendalii
CTAATAGTTTAAAACAATTTCGGCATAACAATAATATATGACGTTTCAAGTCTCGGGATCGGTCGAGTCTGACGGGCTATCCAAATCACCCATGCTAGCCGAAACAAACGACTCGAACGATTCTTCTGTCGAAAGTGACGATACGCTGTTTTCCGAATCGGAATCGATCTTGTGGTCAACCAAAGTCAAATGTTCCTCGTCGATCTCCGATTCAGACCCCGATGTTCCTAGAAGAAGTTTGTTGATGGCCGATTTCGCCGTTTCAACGAACCATTCATCCTCTGGTAGTGCGCTGAAAAGGGGAAAAAATGCGAGAAATTGGGCCCGAGCTGCGAAAATCGAAAAGTTTGGGAGAGAAAATAAGAAAAAGGTGTTACCTTTGAGGGTCTATGCCTCGAGCTGAGAAAGTCCGGATTGCTCGAGCGATTATCGCGGAAGCAATCTGGTGGACGTTTCGAGATGGGTACCCCGCGAAACGCGCTATTTCGACTGTGAAATGCATATCAAGAATCAACTGCGAAAAGAAAAGGTATGTGATGTTTCGACAAACATAGTTCGATTTAACCTTGACTTTTTACTATTTTAGTCATGTTAAGGTTTCGGGTCGATTTGTTTCCTTCTTTTAGGGCCTGTTTGGGATTGCTATCACGGCTGTTGTGCCGAAAAGCTTCGCTCATAAACTTTTCATCAAACAACGTATTTTTTCGCGTTGGACAAAAAATTTTGAGTTTTAACACTAATTAGTCACCGTCTGTTTGTTATTGATTTCCGGAACTTTTCAGAACAACAGCCAGGGAAAGCTTGAAAATGGAGCCTTTTGAGACAACAGCCCAAAAAAAAAAATCCCAAACTGACCCTTAGAATATTATTACTCTGTATCCTTTCTAATGACAATCCACTACTTTTCTATGTGTTGACACTATCTTCCTCTTCTCTTGAGATTCTTTAGTCCCTCAGGAAAGTTGTTCGGAAATGGCGAAAATACAAGGCAAGTCCAAATCTTAGCAAAATATTACTTTTCAAGCTGTTTCCATTTAATTAAGTTAATTTGAAAGTTGATTAATTATTCATTTTGTCAATTTCAATGTAACATCAAATAAGGGTAAAACGGACAAAATGTTTAAAAAGGTGCACTGGAATCCGAAAACGACACTTATATCGAAAATTTTCCAAGGTCCTAAAGCAACAGTTTGGAAAGTTTTTCAAAATGATGAAATAAAGGCAAGCTCTTATCTTGGCAAGAAAAAACAACTTTTTTGACTAATTCCATTTAGCAAACAAGTTTGGGGAAAAATGATCTTTCAATATATGACTAAGTTTACCTGTTGCAACCCAAGAGGCTTAAGCAGGATCGATTCGTTCTCGAACACGCCCCAGAATTCCTGCTCATCGGACAACCACATAACAACCGTCTCAGTAAGTCTCGCGAGCAATATCTTCTGTATCTTCTCTTTGCCAAGTAACACATCCCCAGCAACGGTTGCCAATTGCTGCAACTTTGCGAACAATGCCTGCAAAATAAAATACACAATCATTCATTATTACCTGTGGCAAAGTCCAAAGGCACATTATTGGCCTGTTTGGGATTGCTTTCCTAGCTGATGTCGCGAAAAGCTCCACTCACAAACTTTCCATGGAACAACATATCTTGATCTTTGACAAAATATTTTGATTCTCAATAATACTCCCCCGTTCCTTTTTTTTTAGTAGGCCATATAGCCAAAATATGAAAACCTAAAATGGTAGTCCACTTCAAAATTCGATGATTCTTTTCCATTTTTTTGCCATGTATGCCCTTATTTATTCCATGGTATTGAATGCACAGTTTGGGTTGGAAAATTAAGACATGAAGGGTAGATTAGTACTTGCACACCCTTATTTTTTTTTATTAAAAAGTGTAAAATGTGTAAGAGGACTGCTAAAAAAACAGAAGGAGCAACTAATTATGATGGTATTAATTTCCCAATGTCAAAATCAGCGGAAAGCTTGAAAATTGAACTTTTCATAACAACAGCCTAGGAAAGCAATCACAAACTTAAGGATATGTGAAAATAACCTGAAATGGCAACGAAGGTAGATGAGGGTCCCACAATAAATCATCATCTCCATTTAAATAAATTTGTGCATTTAACTGTGTTTTTCCTTCTCTTGAATAGATGAAACTCAAAACATATTGCCGGCAAAAGTGATCTCGAAGCTTGTCGAATGAATGCTGAAGATGGCGCTTCCAATCCTTCAATTCGGATGCAATACCAGCTGCTGATTCATTGTTTTCACTGTTCAGACTCCAAACAGTCGCTACAGAAAGCGGTAACAATTCGTCGAGAATGGTAAACGCCATCCCCAAAAGTGCGAGTTGTTCTGAATCGGTTTCGGCTCTGAACTGTATGATTTCCTTTAGCTCGGTGAGATTGTCGTCGTCTGATGGACCTGGTAAAGATTTGATCAATGCATCCATGTACTTGTCGAACAACTGCGAGATTCGTGTTAATACGTTTCCTCCAAAATGGAGAACGGTCAAGGGAGTCAGCTGGGCCAATATGTCCTGTAAAACGATTCCGTTTTGAAGTTGCATTACAAATCAAATTATCAGAGCCTCATGAAAACAGTGCAGCAAATAAATCAATATGCTTTCAATCATATAGGTATGTGTCTGTTATTTCGTGCTATACGTAAAATTATGGCCAAATGCATTGACTTTTGCCGGATGTCTGTTTGAACTTTCAAAAGTTCCAATTAACCCCCTGAACTTGGCAAAAATGCAGCAATTTGCACCTCGACGCCACATGTCAACTTCTGGTTGGAGAGGAAAATATCTGAAAAATGACATCTCTGAAAAGTCAAACTTACCAAATTACGACACATGGTGTTGAGGGTTAATCAGTGCACTTTTGCCAAGTTAAAGGGCCGGTTGATATTTTTGATAGTTAAGGGTGACATCTGGCAAAAGTTGCAAAGTTTTAGGGGGCTGTTGATGCATTTAGCCTAAAATGATCATGCAAATTCGGATATACACCCAAATTTCAAATGTGCATCTGAATCATAGTTATCAAATCGAGAATCGCATGATTCATACGATTCAGATACGACTCTCATGATTCTAAGCCTATTTCAATTCAACCTCATAGATTCGTATCGATTCAGGGATGAATCAGACTGAATTGTACGATTCGTATCGCGAATCGTTCGATTTTGATAACTATGATCTGAATCATATTCCATGTAAGCAATCGCCTTAAAATCATCCAAAACAATCTTTAGGTGTATCACCTTGTTGTACAAAAATATCTAATCCCGGTATAGATTTACTTATCCAAATCACTAAATGCTTATGATGATATGAATAAAAGCAATTAAGAAAAGCCAAACAAAAACCAACTTACTTCAACAATTTCCACGAATCTCACCCCGCTCTCCACAAGGCCGCTATTCGTAGACGTCTCGAACACAGATAACGGAGACCCGGAATGCATACGCAATAACAAGCTTTCATCAGTTTCCCCCAAGTCAAGCAAAATCCTTCTACCTCTCCTAAAATTCACCTCCAAAACTTCTTCAATATATGGCCGTAAAAGCACCAAAAGCAGTTTCGAAAGTTTCAAACCCTGTTGTTCCAGCATTACGCAGTAGTGAAGGCTAGCCTGAACACAGTTACTAGCAGAACATAATGCGGCAATTGGTTCAGAAGCAGGTGCATTCTCTTTAACCAACCGCACAAAATACTCGATTTCCCACTCCGCCCATTGTACAACCCTGTTGGTATACAAAGGATCATCGCCAAACATCGAACTAGACTCTTTCGTCGTCAACGAAATCATCGAGAACACGAGCCTAGATAGCGTGGTAGGAAATGTTTTGGGACAAACACAAGATGAAGGAAGCAAAGCCTCAATACTCTTTAAAAGACGTGACCCGTACGATTTTAGAAGTAATTGATGAGCCAAATGGCCTTTCCCGAGCTTGATTAGGCCATTTAAGGC
Source organism: Euphorbia schlechtendalii (assembly GCA_949673415.1). Classification (NCBI taxonomy): domain Eukaryota; kingdom Viridiplantae; phylum Streptophyta; class Magnoliopsida; order Malpighiales; family Euphorbiaceae; genus Euphorbia; species Euphorbia schlechtendalii. The sequence continues at coordinate 3,981 of CATIWQ010010964.1, forward strand.
CTTCTTTAATTCCGCTATGCCAATTGAAGGCTGTTCAGTGATCTGAATCAGCCGGTCCTCGAGCTCTGATTTCCTCTTTAAAATGGCTGATTTATACGATTCTTCGATCGAGGAAGCTTCTAATGAATTCTTTAGAAGCGGATTGTTTCGCTCTTCGGTATCTAGAGCCTCTATTGCTTCTTCTATTTTATGTTCTACCAGTAGAATATCGAGATTCTCTAAGAACGTCGCCTTTGGATCGTCTACGATAGTTGGCGAAGGATCTTCGAGTCCCTCTTGCTTAGCCTCGTCGATTTCGTTTTGGTTCCAATTCTCGAGCTCGGAGCAAACCCCGGTCATTAAATCCTGCACTTGTATCCCTTGTGTCGAAATGTGCTTTCGTAGCTCACGCAGTTCATGCTCCAGTTCGATTACTTCATCTGACATTCTGAAAAAAAACAACACATTTGGGAAAATATCATAGGCAATCATGTATGACATAATTACTGAATTTTAGGGGAACAAACTGAAGTAATTAAACCTGGATTCATAGAAATTACCTCAAGAAAGCTAAATACTTTGTTTGCATATTGCCACATAGATTTTCCACTGCATCTTTCAAATCCAATAGCTCACAACAAAGTTTTCTTATTCCCTGCATAATAAGATGCGCATTGAAAATTATTGGTGTTTGGGAATTAAACAATTTTCAAGAATAAGGTGCAACCTTCTTATCCTTTGGTTTGTGTAATTTTCTCTACTATTTAACTAGAAATCGATTACTTGATATTTAACATGTGGACTATCTTTGTATAAGTTCAAACACAGGAAACGGAAGCAAAACTAGTGTAAAATAGTCTCAAAAAACAAGCAATGCACTTCCTAATAACAAATTCCAGCCAGAGAAACCACATATATACAAATTCCCAAAGAAAGGAGAATACAGCTGACTGAAATGGATAGGGTGTTTCCATGTATAACATCTGGTTCAAGAATAAAAAAGGCTAAAACAGAATCAAAGAGAAAGGGTGAAATGAGGTTGAGAAAGAGGGAAAAGGAAAGAAAAAACCGAACCTCAAATACACAGCAAGATCCAAACAGAAAAACAATCCTGATTTTCAAATGTTAAATCTCAAGTCAAGTGATTGAACTGAAGTTTTAAATTAAACCCATTAGATAACGAAACACGAAGAACAAAGCAATCAGCTCTTTAACCTCGTTTAGCCCTAGCTAGGAAAAGCAACTGATTTCATGGATTTGAAACCTAAAATTGACGAACACAGATCGTATCACACTGTTCAAGCAGAGAAGCTCAATCATATGGAGAAATTAAGAAAAGAAGAAACCTACCTTTTCAGTGAAGGATTGATAGAGAGAGTCGATCTTGGACTGAGGAGTAATGCTTTCTATTGAAGGGAAATCATCGTCTTCTTCACTGCTTTCCATTTCTGCCGTTTTCCAGAATTGAAATTTTTACATTAGAGAAATAGAAGTTGGTAATTGGTAAAGCACTTCAGCTAGAGCAGCAAACCCAGTATGTTTGTCTGAATTTTACCGCAGTAAAATTTTAAATTAAAAGTTACATGTTTGTCCGAATTTTTTAACTTAGAAAAGTTACTTTTCAATTAAAAATAAGAATTCAATTGAAAAGTAAGAAGTAGTTAATATTTACTTCTAAAAAATGATTTTTTTTCAAATCTACTTTTTAACAAAATAAATTACAATATTACCCTTATACTATATTCAAAACCCAATACCCTTTCATAAAACATATACTTTATAGTCTTTTCAAGATTTAACAACCTAAAAAGTGATATAGAATTCAATTTTGAGAAACAGTTCTAGTGACTTAAAAATCGTTTTATAAAAACACTTTAACTACTTATGTTTAAACTCTTTAAAAGTTAAAAAATCACTTCTAAATTATAAATCACAAGTCACAAGTTTGGAGAAACATCCTATGTCTCAGAATTTGGAACTTGTGCTGAGCAAGTAGCTTTTCGCAATTTAAATTAGGCGACTTTTTGCTTTTTTGGTCAATTTTAGAAAGAGAAAAATGCTTAAATTTATTTGGCAAATGCATGAATTAGTCCCTCATCTTTCGTTAATCTACCCACTGCCCCCTATCTTTGGAAATGATTCTCGTGGCTCCCTCTCCCTTGACATGCTAAATTAGTCTCGGCATGGAGAGTATAACCAGTGTAACCATCTTGACATGACCCATGACAGTATGTGCTAAAAATTTCAAATTAAACCTTGAAAAAACTTCATTGAGGTCCCTGTTATTTTTTTTTTTTCAGAAACACCATCTTCTCCAAAACAATTTCTGCAAAAATTTCCACTATAATTTCTTCAAATTTTAGATTTTATTTCTCTTTTTCTTTTTCTTTTTCTTTTTCTATTTGACTAAAATTAAATATTTCATATGAAACCCCAAGCCGAATCTAACATTCTCCGCTAACGAGCATGATAAGTTTCATAACAAAAAATAAAACATTCAAAATAACACAAATGCAAACTAAAAAAAGTGACAAAATCTTGAATCTCATCAATGCAAAAACAAGAATTAAATTTTCTCAATGAATCCACTAATTTTCCCGACTTGGAAGCTCCAATTAAGCAACTCTACTAGTAGATGGAGAATCATAACCAAGAGCGAGGCCAAGAGAATCCGAAGAATTGCAAGTGATACATTTCCAATTGCAACTGTTGAAGGAGAAATGGACACCCCAGGCTTCAATTTCAAATTGTAAGCCAATGGTGAAATCCTGCAACGCTCTCAAATTGTTTCCATTGCAAGTAAGTTCTAAGATAGGAGAACCAAATAGACATTATCTACAATAAATGATGACACATAGTTGCTACATGATATAAGGAATATGAACTAGACAAGCTACTAAAGATACATTTTTATATTGATTGTCTATTCCTTCCTATGTGTTAAGACAATTCGTGGAACAAACAATCTACTAAAGATGCTCTAAGAGGAAATGAAAGAAGAGAACGAGGTAAAGAGGTATTATAATATTATTTGATTTTTTATTAATTTTTTTATTTAAAAAACATTCTCACTTGCTTAACTTTTTAAGCATTGACAAATCAACTACCTCATCAGTAAAATGATTTATGAGGTGTACTTTTAAAAAATGAGAGAGCTACGAAATCCTCTTGAAAGGATAGAGGGTGATGGATGGAAATGAGATAGGTGAAAGAACTAATGATGCATTTGGCCAATTTATTTACATGGTATTGGTAACCGCCCGTTCAGTTTTACTTCTCATTTACCTATGAAAATTATGGGGGTGTTTCTCGAATGGGTATTTTTTTTTTTTTACTTATGGCATATAAACTCTTTCTTATTGTATAATAAATGGTTGGTTCAAGTGTAAGCAACTTGATATAATCTAAGTAAAGACTCGAATTCAAGTCTTGTGTACATAAAAGATTCTCATTGTGAGACTCACCTACCATAGCCAAGTGTGTGACCGGATATAGATATAGTCAAGCGAAACCTAGGTGAACCAAATGACAAGAAAAAAAATGATTACTAATGTCTGAGTTATATCATGTAGCCTAAAACTCCTTTAGTGTTATATGCTGAAATTCCGATAAATATTAGGTTTAATTAGACCTGGGCGTGGACCATGCCGGGTCTTATCGAGCCTAGCTAAAAAATGAATAGCACAAACCCATGAAAAATACATCGGGCTCGGGCCTTTTATAAAATAATCAAACCCAATCCCGGTCCACGAGCCTTACTATTAATTGTTTCAAATAAAAAAACTTAATATTTATTATTAAAAATAATTGTAAAATAATAATTTCAAATATATTTGTAGTATAAGTCACAAATTTGAGCTTAAATTTTAGCAAAAAAATGGAAATTCTCAACCATACAATTTTTTTTACTTTGGTCGTATAAAATAAATATATAATTTTAACATAATAAATATCATTTCGGGCCGGCCTTCGATTTTATTATTAAAATCAAGCCCAACATATATTTTACTCGGGTCGCTTCGGGTTCGGACCGGGTCAAACCTAATCTTCAATTACCTTGTACAAACCCATCCCATGAAGAGCAAGCATGGACGGGTCCCCCGGATCAACGAGCCCGTGCCCAGGTCTAGGTTTAATACATGATTTTCCCCTTTAATTTGATCTCAAAAGTCAAATGACCTCCTAACTTTAAAAGCACCGGTTACCCCCCTCAACTTGTAAGCATCAATTTGCTCCTAAATACCACAAGTAACCTTCTGGTTGATTTGACTTTTCAAATATGTCATTTTTCTCTCTCCACCAGAAGTTGATACATGAAAATCAGGAATAATTGGTGGTATTTTACAAGTTGAGGGAGCAAATTAATATGTTTTGACAAATTCAAGGGATAAATATGTACATTTTAAAGTTCGGGGAATCATTTACCTTTTCACGACAAGTTATGTAATAGCCCTGAATATTATAATGCATTATATGTATTCAACCAATCAACTCAGCTTCCATTACATGCTAACATAATATAATATGAATTAACTTGAGAAATAGTTATTACTAATATTCTGCATAACTTGTAAAAGTAAATGAATCCACATTAACTACATATAAAGAAATACATGTTATACCGTAGTCTTAAAAAAGATACCTTTTCCAATCGAATCCCCCATGTTATTCCTTGATCGGGAAAAGGCCTTTTAGATCTTTCAATTTGTGGTTTATGGTAAGTTTGGTTGTGTTTTGTTACTACTATTCTGAAAAGATTCATTTTCAAGCTTTTCTTATAAGTAGTATAGTTGATTTAACAAAAAAAAAACAAGTCAGATAGTTTCTGATTAAATAGTATGAATAATCAAATGTATTGTTCAAGGATAAAATATGTAATTCTATAAAAAATTTATGAGTGCAACTTATTGGGATAAATAACAGCTTGAAAAACAATAACAAACACTTAATATATTATATAATTTGTTACTCTTTGATTGATTTCGATGTTATACAATCATTATTCATTTTCCCATGTTTTGTACTAAATGAAGATGTAGTAACAAATTACATAGCACAATGAATAATAGATAATATATATACCAGGACTGCGTTTTAGCGTTTTATTACACAACCAAAAAAAGATGTATTGTTCCTAAAAAATGATGGTATATTGCCCATTTGATTTGAAATTATAAATCTTGCTTATATTATTTATAATAATAATATAATTGATTTTAATCCGTAATGGTTTTCGGGGTGAAAAAACGTGACATTTAATCATAATTGTAAGATAGAGCGACAATATAATATTGCTGTTTAATTTTAAAATTTTCAAGTTCGAGTTAAAAAAGAAGTATTAACTGGGCATGACTCATTTTCTCGCTTTATGTTAAATAACGGGAAAGTAAAACCCAAAAAAAAAAAAAAAACAAATTATTTGATCAGTATGCAATGTACGTAATTATTAAATGGAATGTGAAATAAATTACAGTTTCTAGATGTAGGAAAATCTAAAAGTCTCTCGATGGATACTAAAAAGCCACTTGTGTTCTAGTATAAATATGTTCAATCATGCAGGTTTCTTACAATTAAGAAATCAGACAATATTATAAATTTTAATCTTCCTCTGCATTCTTTCTATTGAAGAAATAATGGGTTACAACAATGGAATCAGTCTCCAAGTGGGTGATCATGTGTTTGTTTACTGGGAATCTCTCCGAAAATATCACCATGGTTAGTCAATTTTACTCTCTATTTTGGAAATTTGAGTTGGTAAAACGTTGTTAAAAAATTTTCTTTCTCATGAAGGTCGGATAACTCATGTCGTAATTTTCTAAGATACGGTGCCGATATGAACTCATTCAGAATTCGAATTTCTTTTCTTACTCATTATTTACATAGATGTTTGATTCCGTTTTCTTACAATAATGTTTCGCCATATAACCACAGGTATATACTTGGGTGAGATCAAACACGAGGGAAAGTGTGTGATACATTTCATCTCCCCGATCACAAATGAAAGTTACATCAGCCGATCGACCCCATATGAAGTATGTTGCGCAAAATGCGGGTACATGAAGCAAGTGCACGATGGGGTAGTGAAAACTTGCCTAGATTGCTTCCTTGGTGACGGTTCGTTAAATGTGAAAGAATACCCAAACGGTACTACTAAACCCTCGGATGAAGTGGTGAACACGGCATACCAGTTGTTGATGAATGGGTTGAGCCAAAATGGTAAAAATTGTGAGCATTTTGCTAGTTTTTGCAAGACTGGTGGTGGTGTGACCTTGCCTAGGGATTTGATGCTTGAATCACCGCTAATTATTTTTACAAATGTGTCAATTCTCTGGGGAATTTTTAAATATCAATCTCTAGAGATCAAATATGAATAAAACTTAATGTAATGACGATAAAATAATAATTCAAAATTATAATAATTGCATGATCATATGAATATGAGTCTTCACGGTGGCTTGATCCTCCGGTTGTTCGCCATTATGATAATGTTGATATCCTTGTTTTTCACTTGACAATTTGTGTTCACATTAATTTAAAAATATATGCTTAAAATTAATCAATAGGTATTGGTGAAATAGAGATGCCTTTTGTTTTGGGTAAGGAATGTGGTTGAAATTTGGATTTCTTATTATCTAACTATAATTTTTATTTGACAACTATCAAACTCAAATGAAAAAAATAGCAATTCTATATTGATACCGGTTATTTGATATCTGGTACCATAAAATTTTCACCCTCCATCTTGTTTTCATCTCATGGTGAAAATCTGACTATCCAAAAATAATGGACGGGGAATGTAAAGTGTTTGAAAGGGAAGGGATAACAGGGACATAAAGGTTTCATTATAAATAAAAACATATGACAACCATTTCAAGAGCCGTCTTAGCTCAGCTGGTAGAGCGCATGGCTTTTAACCATGTGGTCGTGGGTTCGATTCCCACAGACGGCGTACTTTTTTATTATTTCTTCCTTTTAATAAGCATTTTGGTCAAAAAAGTTCTCTTCTCTCTCGATTCGTAACTCGGGTCTCTGTTTCAATTCTCAATCGTTCCAATCGCTTTTGAATTTCGAAAATGATCCAGAAATCGTTGATCAACGCCTCCGTATCTCGTGGAACTATGGCACGGAATTCAGCTTCAATTTCAGCTTTATTGCTTTTAATGGCTTCAGAAACTTCCTTCAACTGATACTAAGTTCACTCACAACTGCGATGCTCGCTACAGTGAGAGCTTCTTTCCCCTCTTTTCATCAGTTTTCTTGTAGTTTCGTTTAAATCTAGTGTTAGAACAAAAAAAATAGAGAATGAGAAAATTGATTGCAGTTTATGATTTGAAAGTTTTTAAACTATCGTTTTCATTTTCTTTCTGAAATTGGAAGTTCGTGATTTGCGAGGATCGGAACCTTTACTTTCTGGACTTTAATGGATTTTTGTTCATATAGAAAGTGTATCTGTGTACCTAAAATTATGTACTGATCATTGAAATATTTGAAGAAAAGTGTGAATCAAATCGAGATTGAATTAGCTTCCAGTTTAACATTGAATTAATGTTTGCTTTGCTTTGAAGAAAGGATTGAAAAAATATTGGTTTGGTGCTCTGCTTATTCTTGCTTGCTCAGTCAATTGGGCAATGAGAACATTACTAAACTAGTTAATTATTATTTATAAGTGATCGATAAAAGGATAAATAGACAGGAAAATTTTAGTACTGTGAGTATGTGATGTTGTTTAGTGTGAATAAGGATTTTGTATGTGACAATATTTGTGTTGAATAATTTGTAGGGAATATTATTGTACTTGAATATTTGTAATGGTGAAATTGATGGTTTTTTTTTGTTTCATGTGCAAGTATGGCTGATGATTTGTACTAAAGTTTGCTTGAAATATTACAAAGGTTAAATTTCAAAACCAAATCAAGTTATTGAAGTGACCTAGATTTCAGGTTTAAAACCGATACTTTTAATCCACAATGGCTTTCATCGATTAATCCCGTGAATTTTCACTTGTAAACTCGTAAATAAATTGTTTCCAATGGCTTATAAATAGTTCTGCAATTATTTTGCCTTAAACAAACTGGGAATGAACAATAATAAAGCAGTAAAGAAATAGTTGAGTTTGAAACCAGAACAGTTGAGATGGTAAACCAAGATTAAACCATGTGCCACAATAGTCAAGGTTCGAATCCTGCAACACACATTACATTGTTTTTTTTTTCTTTTTTGGCAGTGTTTAAAGCTAAAATCTGAGATACAGAAGCTTAAGGTTTGAATGCAATAACAGCTGAGACGGTAAAACAAAATGGCTATGCTCAGATAGCAGGGTTCGAATCCTACAATTGGCATGTATAAATAAGCCAATGCAATTATTATTCTACAATTGATTGATTTTAAAACTTACTTTCTCCCTCTTTCTGTTCAAATCCATACTAAAATTTTCTCTGTTTTCCTTTTTCTCAATTTCACTGCAACTTCTCACCATTTCCGAATTCTCCCAAATCTCCCAATTCCTCGTACTCCTTCTCTCCAATCTCCGGTACGTACTCTCATCGGGAAATGCCGGCAGCCATTTCGGGATCACAGCACTCAACACCGGCTGCGGAGGCGGAGGAATGAGCTCCGGAATCGGATCCAGCCTCGGAATAGGTTTTGCGAAGGGGATTTCGTCTCTAATCTTTACAAAAACTGATAAATCTTTTATCACTCTTGAATTCAGCAAGCAATTGCTGTGAAGCGTGGATGCTCCGGCGAATCCTTGCGGCAACGACAGATCGTGGAGAGCGTTGATGAGGTCGAAGAGATTTGATTCGGTGCGATTCGATCTGTTGGAGTAAGACGCGGCGGTTTCGGCGACGGATTCGATGTAGAGAGTTGCTGTGCGCGACAGAGTTTGGAGAGACGAGAGGTGCGTTGATTTGAATCCTACTGATTTGCATATTTGTGATATCGCCATTTTCGTTATTTCGAAGTTGAAATCTGATGGATTTGATTCTGTGAGGGAGTGAACTTCGAGTTTCTTCTTGTTTGATCGAGCTTTTTTCATGGCGGAAAATTGAAAGAGGTTGAAGAAGATGACGATATCCTTCTCTAAAACCCTAATCCTTCTTCAGCTTTTAAAAGGGTTTAATGTCAATTATTGAGGATTTGGGGGAGTGTTTTGTAATTTTGCTTAATTAATATTAGGGTTAGAAGAAAATAAGTCAATAATTTTACGTGTAGCGCAATTTATCAAAAATTCAGCCGTAACCTTTAAAAACTTTCCAAATCTGAAGTATAGCAAAACAATTAATTAAAAATTACATTCTACTAATCAAACTCAAAATTTAACCGACCTGATAATAACTATTATTCAGTTAAGTAACAATTAGCTGTGACCTATTAGTTCATAAGTCTCAATCACTACGCTAACAAACTATTAAGTAACTAATTGATGGCTAACTACTCCCTCATGTGCAAAATGATTGTTGTTTTACTCAACATTATTTTTTTATCATTTTAAAATATTAATGAAACATAAATCAATTTTTTTCTAATTTATCCTTGTATTAATTAGGATAGAGATTAATTATAAATAAAGTTATAAGGTAGTAATTAAGAAGAAAGAGAATTTTATAGTAAAATATAATATATGAATTAATCATTTTAATAGTGTAAAAATTGTTTTATTGATTTTAATAAAAATCGTAGAATGATAATCTTTTAACATCGCGTATATCCAACTCTAATTTTATTTTTACAGTACAACCAATATTTATCATATCTTAGATAATATTTGGATTAAATAGTATTTTTTTAATTCCCTTCATGCCAATAAATAGAACTTAGTTTTCTCATTAATTTGCATCTCATTCCTCTCTTCTTGGAGTAGTAACAAACTTGTATAACTTCACAAACTAAGCACTATATGTACTAATTTAAATTTCAGTGAACCCAATTTGATTTGACTCCATCAAACTTGAGAGGTAGTTTATTCATTGTATTTTGGGCCTCTTGTAGGCATAGGTTTCTTTATGTGTTGGTTGGGACTTAGAGCAAGTTTGGAGACATTTTACTATCTTTGCTGATGCTATGAAAATCTAATCTCAAATTGTCATTTATTATAAATATATTTACACTACAACATTAAATTTGCTCTCTCACTTATATTTTGACTCGTTTCGGTGGTTGATGTTTTAGCCTAACAGTAGAGGCTGAATTTGTAATTCTAGAGGTCACAAGTTCAAACCACATCCGAAGTGGGTTGGGAATTTTACTTTGTAATTTGATAATATTAACGTATTTACGCAAATTTTAAAATAATTTTGTACTCATTTCGAATTTTCTTTTCTACTTGTCAATTTCTTTGCATTAATGTTTTGTTATTGCCACATATGAAAAATAAAACCGATTAATAAAATTCAATCCCATTGTCTAAATGGACGAGTGAACTATTTGCAACTAATAATGCTTATAGATAAAAATTAGTGTATGATTATTTATAAATTCAATAACAAAATTAGAAAAACAATACATGAGAAAGTAATTATATACTATGGGTCTATTCCACCATTATCATCTGTTGAATAGAAATTGTTCATTTGTAAATCTAAAAATCTAATGACAAGATATTGAAAGTAATGAAAGAAACAAAGAGATGGTCCATACCATATACTAACTTTCTCATACACCAATTTCTGTTTTTTAAATACAAAACAAAATAAGTTATGAAATTGCAAAATTTATTTGATGTTTAGTGATGCCATGTGGCAATATAAGCAAATTAATTGAGTTGTCTTTGATCATTTGTTAATTCATAATAATGATAATAACTTTTATAATGTTATAGTGATTATAAATTTGATATGGCCTTTGTTGTTTGTTGTCATCATTACAAACTTTAAGCAATTTAATTATTTTATGATATGATCTTTCTTTCTCATCTTTTTTTCTTTCAGATTATGTAATAATGTCTTTTTGTCACGTGTTTCTTTCTCTATTTTCTTAGTCACACACCCTCCTTTATCTTTAAAAGATTATTTACTTTTTAATTATTAATTATTTTTACAGCAAAAATATTATAAACTTTCATTTTTCCATACACATCTCTACTTAAAAAATGGAATTAAATCCGGTGTCCCAATGTGTATGTCCTCTTTCATGTTTCACATTCATAATTTGATATATGATTATGTATAAAAGAAGGCTTAATGCATTTGGAACCCCCTGAAATTGTCCCTAAACTCCGAATTCCCCCCTAAACTTTGAAATGTTCTCAATGCCCCCTGAACTTGTCTAAACGTTCTCAATTCCCCCCTGAACTTGTCTAAAACGTTTTCGATTTCCCCCTGAACTTTGAAATGTTCTCAATGCCCCCTGAACTTATCTAAACGTTCTCCAACACCCCTCAATCCAAAGTTGCAAGTTACGTTAGTGGACTAAAAAACATGAACGAGTTAATGAAAAAAATTATTTAAAAAAATTAAGAATGTTTAGACAAGTTCAGGGGGCATTGAGGACGTTTAAAAAATTATCTTCATCTATTAAATAACCAAATTAAGGGGGTGATAGAGTGCGGTTTAAATAAGTTCAGGGGGAAATTGAGAACGTTTAGACAAGTTCAGGGGGCATTGAGAACATTTCAAAGTTCAGGGAAGAATTGAGAACTTTTAGACAAGTTAAGGGGGAAATTGAGAACGTTTAGACAAGTTCAGAGGGGCATTGAGAACACTTCAAAGTTCAGGGAGGCATCTGGAGTTTAGGGATAACTTCGAGGGGTTCCAAATCCATAAGGCCATAAAATAAAGAAACTGACAGTTTGGAGAAAGAAAATGAAAAAATAATTTAATAAACTAAAACAAACATGTGTCAAATTATGAATGAAAAATACAAGGGGCACAAATATATTCTTTTTAAAAATCTAAACTCACAATTAATTGAATATGAAACAATAAATTAAAAACTGTTTATCAAGACTTATGCAACAAATAGGCTGGAATTCCTAAGCAAGTCGAAATTGACAAAAAAAATGTACTTGAGTGAATAGGATCGAGTTACCCCAGGAACCACTTAGCATAAACTCATCCCCAAATGGGTTCATGTAATATTGATCCTAGCGAATCTAACTCTAGCAAAAGATTGAGTCATGGTTGTGTGGTTAGAAATGAGCATGAAAGGCAGGAAGAGTATTGGCTACTTAATATTTAGGGTAAACTTAAAAAAGTATTACGTTGTTAGAGTTATTTCAAAAATGAGGTATGCTGTATTTTGGGATGTAAAAGGGGATCTGAGGTATCGAACCATTAGCAAATGAAAATTATTTTATTGAGACCTTTAAATGTAGTGACGTGGTGAATATTTTTGAAAAAATTGATTTTATTCATCTTCTTCATCAAAGTAAAACCTAAATTCAACAATCTTCCAATCTGAACTCATCTACGCTTTCAATTCAACACATCTGCATAATCTCCTAACCTCATTTGCTCAAACTAACTCATCTGCATCTCTCTCTTTCACCAATCATCAGTGAAAAAAAAGTAGAAAGATTGGTCTAATAATCACCACCCTTGAAAAATTCAAGAAGTGTGGGTTTGTGAGTTCAAACCCCTTAATCAATGAATTTGAAAAAAATGCCTAATATTTCTCAAATAAAAGGGAAAGATTTAGCCTAAAATTCAAATATAAGATAAAAACCCAATTAATTAGTAAAAATCCAGTTATTAATAACAATCCACATGTTCAGTGAAAACTCTCTGTTAGTCAGTTAATTCAAACCACAAAGCAATTTCAAGAACATACAATGGTTCTTTGAAATCAAACCATCACAACCCAGTTAATTCAAATTCAAAAGCAATTTCATGAATATAATTAATGTTTTTCAAAATCAAACTAGGATCATACAAATGTTTTTCGAAATCAAAAAATGAACATAAAAATGAAAACTAAACCTACTTGGCTTAGATGTTCGTCAATCACGCCGCGAGAATAGAACCTGCCCAACCAGTGAATCTAAGTGGGTATCAAAAGAATCCATGTAGGTGACGACAGAGCATACAATAAGAACCCTAGCGCCCTATATCTCGGTTAAATCTTTGACGAGATGGAGGATATTCGCCATCTCCAACCTAATTTTCTTGGTCGTTACTAGCTAACGAACTCAATGGTGGTCACTGAAAGCTTCATCTCCATTGTCGTTGATGCTGAAGACAAAAATCGTACATTTGATCTCCAGGGAAAGTAACGCAATAACTTCGAGGATCAAATCAAAGATATGGGGATGTTTGGTGAGAAAGAAGAGTAGTCGTCTTTGTTGCCCATTCAATCACCTCAAAGATGCAGTTTTAGAGCTTGATTTTCATGGCATGTTGTAGGTTTACTAGATGAATTTGATTTAGGGTTTGAAAATATAGAGAGGATGAAAGAATTGAGTTTTTCCAACATTGCCCTTGCCACGTCATAAAAATAAAGATATTAAAGAAAATTCCTTTATTTGTTATTGTTCGAAATCTCTGACTCCCTTTTGCAATAAAAAATACTACATGTCTCATTTTGAAAATGGTCCAAATCACGTGATACTTTTTCAAATCTGGCCCAAGCTTTATTACCAAGTTTGGATCCAGATGCTTTTCAAGCAAAAATACTAAGTTAAAGTTGGTTAAAAATTAATTATTTCCTTTTATAAATTTAGATTTTTAAAAATGCAA
>CATIWQ010010965.1:0-10728 GCA_949673415.1 Euphorbia schlechtendalii
ATCAATTTTCAATGAAAAAACTAAAGCTACCGAATGGTTGTTGATAACTTATATTCTGTAAGTAGATTATAAGCTAAAAAAACAACTAGTTTTTGTGATTTTGTATTAGTCTTTTAATATAAATCTATAATCTATAGAAAAAAAAAAGGTGAAAAATCTATCTGAAAAGTTGATCGTGATGATTTCTTAAATTATGGTAGTAAAATTTGGTTTAAGTGCTTTTTATTATTAAAAACTTTCTGTATTTTATAGTTCCTTTTTCTGTAATAAAATATTTCGCATATATTTATAGAATTAGAGGATGCTGATGCTAAGATGTGCTGATCTCCATCGTTGGTGATGGCCGTCAGAGATCCGTCGAAGAAAATACCACTCTTCCCCTTAATCTCTCTTCTCTGCTTCGCTTCAATTTTCTTCATCCTTTCTCTTTCACGAAGAGCTTCACTCTCTCCCCAAAACTTTCTGCCCAAACCCAGCCATTTGTCTGCAAAACCTTCTTCAACGTCCGGATCCTGCAATTACGCCCACGGATCCTGGATCTACGACCCGAATTGGAGGTCTGATAGGTATGATAGCACTTGCAAGGAGATTTTCAAGGGGTGGAATTGTATTGCCAACAACAAATCCAATGCCGGAGAGATTGTTCAGTGGCGGTGGCAGCCTAAGGGCTGCGATCTTCCGCCTTTCGATCCAAGGCGGTTCTTGAAGACTTACAGGAACACCAGAATCGGTAATTTATTCTCTTCTATGCTTCTAATTTCGTACTCTGGACCTAGTGTAGCTACTCAATGTAGTTACTGTTTATGTGGTTCTTATCCTTTTCTGTTTGTTTACTATGGATTAGTCTGCGGGTTAGCTTAGATATCTCTTGAGACAGTGTTAGATTGCTACAATTTTGGTTGAATTCTTTCAGCTAAATGTTTAGGTGTGTTAGCAAAACGTTTATATTCCAGAATCTGAATTAATTTGATACGTTGATGGATTGCAACATTTGTGTTTCTTGAACTCATCAGTGCTCTACAGTGCAGGATTTGTTGGTGATTCTTTGAATAGGAATATGTTTGTCTCTCTGTTTTGCACATTGAAAGCGGTCTCAAGTGGAGTTAAAAAGTGGCGCCCTGCTGGCGCTGATCGTGGTTTTACATTTCTTGACTATAACCTTACGATTGCATACCATCGAACAAATCTTTTGGCACGTTATGGTAGGTAAGCTCTGCTTTAAACTGATTTAATACTGTTCTCATATGATATTTTCTATTAGCTTTCTGATCTCGCCTATGATTATGATTCTCTTTATCCCTTTTGTTGTTTCAGTCGCTACTATTATTATGCATCTTCACAGAGATAAAATCTATTTGACACTGACTGGAATAGTCCTTAAATGAAGTTTGGTTTGTTGACTTTATTCTATGCTTAACGAGAACTTAAGTGATTTGTAACAAGTAGATTCGCTATTCATTTGACATCAAATGGGCTTACTATGACATGATTATCTAGAAAGACAACTCAGGTCTTTAGTTCAAAGTATGGTTCATTCTGTGTCTAATGAAAGTTGAAGGGACTTCCGTAAATTCATTAACGGGCGTAACAGAACATGATAGTCTTGAGAAATAGCCACAAGAATCATATAGGAGGTTTGTGTAATATGACTAATGTCATGAATGTTCCTAAATTATGTAGATTGCATACGAATGCTATGGTTTCTTTTGTCTTTACTTATTTTCAGTTGTATCATTCTATAAAACGGTGTGGAAAAATTAATATATTTCACTACTGTATTTGATTTTCTCAAACAAGACTGCTCCTTGGTACTGCAGGTGGTCAGCTAATGATAATGGCGGTGAGTTAGAATCTCTTGGATATAAAGAGGGGTATAGAGTTGATGTGGACATACCAGAAGGCACATGGGCAGATGCTCCCAGCTTCCATGATATTCTTATCTTTAATACTGGACACTGGTAATATCAATTGTTCAGTTACTATCTATTTTTGATATTCTGAAACAATGTTGTTCTTCAATCGATTTCAATATGGCATTATGTTCTGCTTCATGATGGGAGCAAAATAGTCATTACCATGTAAAATTCATGGCAATATAAACTAGCATAAGCGTGATGACTGATGCGCATTATGAGTGCAATTAGGCGGGACTAAAATGCTCAAGTTTTCTTTAATTTCTGCTTCATGAGTCTAATCACTGGCATATATGTCTCGCTAGCTATCAGTGATTTATACGACAGTTCAAAGTTCGGCCACTGTATAAGTGTCTTAAATTGCTAGTCTTCAATTATTGAATCTTTCTCAATAATTCTTTCCGATCGTACAATTCTTTATCTTTTCTCTTAATGAAGCACCCAAATTCTTCCAATTTTACCGTTTGTATAACTTTTTTCCCCTTTATATTACTAGGTGGTGGGCTCCTTCAAAATTTGACCCTGTCAAGTCACCCATGCTTTTCTTTGAGAAGGGCAAGCCAGTGATTCCACCGATAACTCCTGATGTAGGCCTGGACAAGGTTTTGAAAAACATGGTATGAGATTTTTTTAAGTTTTCGATGAAGTATATCTTGGAAAATGTGTTCCATGATGTGTGCTTGCTTTTACATCTAAATGATCTTCTTCATGTTCTGTTTTTATTCACTTTGGCTTGCATTCATCATTACAGATGCAGTTTGTTGAGGAAAGGATGCGTCTTGGAGGAGTAAAGTTCTTCCGAACACAATCGCCGAGACACTTTGAAGGAGGCGACTGGGATCGAGGCGGTTCTTGTCCACGGGAACAACCTTTGTCATCTAATAAAGTGAGTAAAATCAATACTCACCTGAATGCATTCGAGTTTTATCAGGTGATGATACGATAGAATCATACTTCCCTAATGCTTCAATACATGATAAATCGTCAGGTTGAGGAGTTGTTCTCTCTACAAAACAACGGAACAAACATGGAGACGCGTCTCGTGAACCAACGCCTCTTCAAGGCCCTCGAGGGTTCGAAATTCTTGGCGTTGGACATAACATCGATGAGTGAGTTTAGAGCAGATGCTCATCCATCGTCAGCTGGTGGCAAGCGGCATCATGATTGCATGCACTGGTGTTTGCCCGGAATAACCGACACTTGGAACGACTTGTTCGTAATGCAGTTAAACGGTATTAAATTTACAAGTCGATGAATTTCACAGTTTTCATCATTTTTGGGTCTTCTTGTTGCTATGTTCATATATTTAGGCTCTGTTTGCTGTTGAGAGAACTTGTTCATGAAAATGGGGAAATGAAAAAAAAAGAACAAAGTAGAATGTATTTATAATGATTCATCTCATAAGTTAATCAAACTAGCTTACAAGTGTTTTTTTTATTAAAATGAGAGCACTTTTTCTGATGTTTCTGGTGGCTTGCCTCCCTCCCTTTTTTTTTTCCGTAATCCTCTTACACAGTTTACGTGAAATCATTTAATAAGGGTATAAAAATACTAGTTTACCCTCACAATTAAGTTAAATTAATGTATTTAATTTTAACGCTCTCTTGAAAACAATATAAGAATGAAAAGAGAAAGAATCATAGAATTTTGAAATTGATTACTCTTTGAATTTTTATATTTTGGTTAAATGAATTACTAAAAAAATTGGAGGTAGTGACTTCTAAGTTAAGATTATATGATATTTTTGCAGCTTATTTTCAAATAATATACACGCATTTAATGTTGCATTTGTTCCCGTCAGAGTTCGTCTTTATTTTCGCTTGCCTTGCTAAATTTATTAGGACAAAAATTGTAATAAATGGTATAATACATGTAACAAATGAGTTATATGTATATGGCTTATATCACATGGTCTAAAAGGTATTTTTCTGCCAAGATTTAAAATTTAATTACAAGCCAAGTCATACATATCTTCATAATTGATATGACTGTAGAAAACCTAAAGTATGAACACGAGTTCCCGAAATATTTTTGAATTAGTAGATACATATTCTTATTTAGCTAAAAATAAGACACACATGTATTATAAACATTCATATTATGAATTTTCATACAAACTACATAGTTTAATACTCATACATAGAAAAAAAAGCTACCATCAAATTTAAGAAAATCCATTAATACTACATCAATAGTAACACTACTACATCTTGAGACAGAATACGTTCGGTTCAATAAAACATGCCACATGTAAACACTCGCACTAACCTGACATATTTTTATTGATGAGTTGCCGACCATTAGAGTATGCTATAAATAAACACACCCGAAAATTTCACGAATTAATAAGGAACCTGACCCGGCACATTCCCAGCAGGATTATAGGAGCAAGTAACAAGAGATCCGCCATGCGTACAAACAACCTTAGCACATCCGAGTTGATACGAGTTTTTCCACACAACCTGAGTGTAATGCAGGCACTCTTTTCCGGGATGGCAAGTATTCGAGTTCCGGTCATAGTTCGTCTGTTCTTCGACCCATTGTTTTACGGCATCCGTGCCTGTGAGGTCTGGGCTACTACCCCATGCTATGTTTTCGCCGTAGGGTCCTTCTGACTTTATTATGTTACAGTCAGCAATTCGTTTGCTTGATATGTTGAGAGCATATATTGCCAGCTGGTTGTCCCATGTCAAGTTTCCGACTCCGATTGCTCGACGAGCTTGGTTGTGAGAGAAAACGTAATCCATCGGCGCGTTTTGGGCAAATGTGACTATGGCTAAGTTTATGAAAGAGATGAGAAGATGGATTTTGGAGAATTTCATTTTTTTAGGGGAGTTTTATGCAATACTTGGGAGATTTTTAGTTGTATTTATAAGTTGGAGGGTGAAAGAGTTGGAGAAGTAACTTATGATGACTTATACTCAATTTTCATTCACAAAACGAAACAAAATACTACTACTTTAATTTTATTCAAGATATATAAACATGTTCTTTCTTTGTGCACAAAACCATTGTTTCTATTCTATTTCTATAAATGCAAAATGATGAATTTTTCGGCGTCATTCCACAATATTGATTTGGACAAAGTCGCCACCAAAAATAGTTTAAGAGATAACGATGGAAAAATAACACAACTAAGCCTAAATTAATAAAACAAATACAAAATAGTCAACAAAATGACACCAGTAGTTTGATGTGGTTCATCCTTAATTCAGGGTTCAGTTCAGTTCAATTCAGTTTATTTTTATATAAAAAAATTGTAACTCTCATGCAAGAAAATGAAATGATTTAAAATCCTTCGAAATCAAGGATGTCAAACACCCCAGTGACGTTATTTAACTTTATAAATTTATTCTTCATATATCATGATCGAACAACCGCTATCTGGTTTTCGAAGGACATAGCTTCTTGAGATTTGTTTCGAAAAGCGAGTTTAGCGCCTTCCGGAAGCAACCGACTCAGATGAGAAAAGATGCTTCACCCGTGATAGAACCGAATCCTGTGAAGGATCGTAAGGATGGTCTTTTGAAGGAATTTCCAGGATTGCAGGAACTGGCTTGTTGTAGCTATCCGCCAAAAACCTTATCATGTTTGCTACCTGGTAATAGAATGTATTATGATGACGACTACATTTACCATTAACAGCAAACATTTCGAAAAAAAATAAAATAAAAGATAATAACATCATTGCTGTCCCGAACCGAAATGCCGAGTTCAGGAAAATGGAAAGGAGATCAATGGTTTATGACTATTTTGATTAGAAATTCAAAATGTTAGCAATATGAACTGCTTAAAGTAACGGGGAAACGGAAATCTTAGTAAGAAAAAATATATCAAGTTTAACGGATGTTAAAATACAAAAGTAAAGATCATTCTGTTCTATATCAAGCCACCAGAAGTTAGATATATATGTGTTGATTTTGAATGAAAAAAAGGAAAAATTGAAATCACAGTACTTAAAATGAATTATCAAGTGAGTTTAGATTAACTTACATATTGACTAATCATCACTATAGCAATATCCTCCCTTGAAGTGAACTCTTTAAATGTATCTTCAATCTGTTTGATGGTTGTTTCTACAAGACAACCAAACAAATTTACTAACAATTTTTAAATCAAGTTTAAAAGAAAATAAATATGGACTTAAAAGTCTCAATGGTTACATACACTGCCTATGTAGCAATGGCTTTTACAACAGTTTTAAAAGATCAACCATGTCTTCTGAAACCTATATTGATCTATATGGATGGTATATAAGCACATAGATATTAATCCAAATGGTTCCTCAAAAATTCATGCCGATTCACAACAAAATTCATAAAAGACAGTTATATTATTGTTTATTTTCTTTAATTTTGTTCTTCTGTACAAAAATAGTGTATATCCATGAACTTACAAAAACTCTCTAATTGATAGCATTCCTAATCTGACCAAAATAAAAATGTTAGGGACAATCCACAGAGAACCAATGGCATGGTTTTAAACTATAGCATGTCAAATGAATTTGTATGAATCATGCTTACACATATCATTATAAAAGTAAGAAAGCATTCAAATTCAGAAGCATACTTGAGTCTACAAGAAGGTAATTTGTCTTGCGCCGTAAGTCAACATTACCGACTCCGGCTAGCAGAAATCCAACTACTGTGTCCTATATCATATGAAAATAGAAGAATCATTAAATAGACCAGAAATAAAAATATTAAGTAAGCTTCATGTCACATCTAGTTTTTGACAGTTTGGCTATGTTCCCACTTTCAAGTGTTCAACTTCCATTAGTAAAAATAAAAAATACATATAGAATGCATTAGAGCTAAATAATAAAGTAAATAGTACAACTTATCAGAACGTATAATATCAAAAAAATTTAATCAATGCATTAATATACAAAATTAAACTAAAAGGGTCAACATAAGTTCCTTTTAAGACAGCATTTTAATGTTCCTTATCCTTCCCTGTTGCACTACATATACTTTCAACACAAAAATGAATAAGAAGAAAAGTAATCAAATGAAGGACAAAAAGAAAAATACTAAAATGTTGCGCAACCTTATATCAATCATCAACCATTCTAAAGCATTGTAACACTCGGTCATGCTTAAAATAATGCCTAGTGTATGCAATATTAGTTGATACAATGGAAGGTCATATAGTGGTTATAGCAAAATAATAAAAATCTGCTCACAATATTCGCACCTCGTCCGCGATCATAGCAATTAGAGCAGAGTTATTTGTTCGGATTGCAGTTCTTCCAGCCATGATAATCCAGCTGAAAAAAGAATTACAAATCAATGAAGATCTACCAGATCAAAATCATCCTAGAAGCATATAAAAGCAAAAGAATCCAACTCCCCCTCCGATCATCAAATTTAAATTTTAAACGATGCGATCACTATTATGTAGTGAAATAATATTCGCATTTTGATTTTAGCTGGATTCTCGAGAATAAAAATCACAATCTATACCAAGTTCAGCTAGAAAAGATAATGGCAGTAAAAAAAAATTTCCTGAATCGATAGGAAATCAACAAATAAGGCCAAATACATCCCGTATATTAATTATAGAGCATTGTTCACAAAAAAAAATGAAAAATAAAATTTCATTAAGAAGACGAACAAACAGAAACAGTAAACGAAAGCAGGTTCGCTTATGAGAAGTGATTAAGTGTACCTTTCAGGGAATTGAAATCGCTTGCGATAATCTGTCCGAAATCGTTATGAATCTATTCAACTCAGGTTGGCACATTTATAAATTACTTATTATGAACTGGGCCGTATGGGCTGAGCCATTTAGCATTCAGAGCGGGTCCATATGGGCCTTATGGACTGGGCCAATTTACATTAAGAGCGGGCCGTATTGGCCGAACTTACATTACTTTCCAATTTAGGCCCATATTAGTATGTCACAACAATTTCACTCCAAAGAGAAATATTGGATTTCTTACTTTCCTTTTGTCTTTCCCAGATCTCATCCATACTCCTCTTTGTCTTACATTTATCTCACCTATATCTAAGACTTAAGGGTGTGTTTGGAAACAAATCTCGTAAGAAAAAGAAAAGAATTGAATTGAATTCATTCAAGAGAATTCAATTGAATTTGTTTCTCAAACAAATTCCTTTGTTTTGAAACTTCAATTTACATAAAAGATTTGAATTGATTGTTAACTAATAAGTTTAACATTTTTTCGAAATAATTTATATAAGTATTTTAACTTCTTCAACTAAAAGTATATGAGAAGTCAAAATGATGAAAATAATATTCAAAGATATAATTTAAATGATTTCCTTTGAAATCTTGCAACTTTTTACAAGATTTCAAATCAATGCATTCACAAGAATTCAAATCTTACATGATTTGAATTCTATCAATATTTGTTTGGTTCCAAACAAAGGAATTTGATAAAGTGAATTCAAATGAATTGAATTATTTCAAAATGCACATTTCCAAACAGACCCTGAGTCTGTAAGATAGAATTTTTGTATATATAAGTATCAGTTACGTGTTATATTACAATGATACATAGTGTACAACAAAATTGTGAGATGAA
Source organism: Euphorbia schlechtendalii (assembly GCA_949673415.1). Taxonomy (NCBI): domain Eukaryota; kingdom Viridiplantae; phylum Streptophyta; class Magnoliopsida; order Malpighiales; family Euphorbiaceae; genus Euphorbia; species Euphorbia schlechtendalii. The sequence continues at coordinate 8,461 of CATIWQ010010965.1, forward strand.
CCAAAACAATAGCTAATATGTCGATGAAGATAGTGAAAAAGAAGACATAGACGAAGATTGAATTAGAAAAATTAACCTGACCATAAATTATAATATTGTAATATTTCTCAATTATATTGTTAGTGGTGCGAATTCTATTGTACAACAAATTTGAAAGATGAACAAAAGCAATATCCAATATGTCGATTAGGATAGTGAAAATGACAACATGAACGTAGATTGAATTAGAAAAATTAACCTAATCGTGAATTATAATATTTCTCAATGATATTGTAATAGGTATAATTTTTAATACTTTATAAATTGATTATTTTGTCTATTTATTTGTTAATAAACAAAATTATTCGTTATTAACGATAATAAATAATCAAATTTTAACACATTATTAATAATATTCTTAAATAATTTTTATTACTTAGATTTCGTGGTTCTTTGATTTTCATTTCATTACATGTCTATGATCAATTTCTAGCAAAGAAGTCATTACCTCTTTCATTTGAGATTATCTTAATTGTAATTTTTTATATTTAATGTAATTAATTATAAACTATAAAAAAAATTGAACCAGTCAAATATTTATATATTGAATTTACAAACAATGTATGATATATTTTGTTTGTTGATATCAAAAACTACTTATTGAAAAAGTCAAAATTTTAGCTTATGCTTGGTCCTAAACGTACCCTAGAAGTGTAGAATAGTATGGCTTGGACTCCAGAGAGGTGGATTAAGCTTAACGTGGATGGGGCTTGTGACAATTTTTATCCGGATATATTAGTTAGGGAGGCTTGGTTCGGTATCATTTTGGTTGCTTGAAATCTGGATTTATGCATAACATTGGCAAAGGAGACCCCCTCTTGGCAGAAACTTGGGCTTCGTTTACGGGTCTTCGTCTGGTCTCCACAATGGGATTGAATAATGTTATTGTGGAATCTGATTCACTCAACCTTGTGAACCTGCTGAAGCACCCTTTCGCTATCCCGCTTGAACATCCTTTGTTCAATCTCTTGATGTGTATTGTCCAATTGATGGATAAAATCCATAATGTTCAGGTTGTACACTGTTTTAGAAAAGCTAATTCATGTGCGGACTTCTTGGCGAGAGAAGCTTGCAAGTCACCTTTAGGAGTTATGCTGTTGAGTGAACCTCCGCTTGGTCTTTTACATTTACTGGAGTTGGACTGTAGGGAACTTGCTGTTCTTCGTATAGTTTCAGATTTACCCTTTATTCAGTGCAACTTTTTCTTTTGTCTTTTTTGGTTTCTTTGTACTTCCCTTTTTTTTAAAAAAAAAAAAAACTATTGGTTTGTTTTGATATGAACAAATACATGAAATGCCCTATAAATCCGACTTTCATGATTTTCCAGAATTTTTATAAAAGAATTTTACTTAGTATATTTGCTTAAAGTGTTCTATTATACAACTTATGTTCTACAAGGTGTATAACCATTTGAAAGTCGCCACCATTTCAGCTTTATAAGGGTAAATTGACACAATTTTACAAAGTTCATGATGATTAAAACTTTAAATATGAAATCACAAGATGATAATTGAGAAATTGAAATGATTTAGAAGACACCATTAATTTGATATCTTATTTCAAGATATTTTGATTTTGACATACATTCAAATGCTGTATTTATATAAAATATAATAAAAGTAAAGATACATTTACACGTAAACAGTATATTTGCCATTAATTTGATATTCTCATTTCAATTATTTTTTTTAACGAATTTGAATAGATTAATTATGTCTCTTGAATTTGGATATCTCTTTTGAGCAAACCATTGATTATTGGCTTGCTGATAAATTTTAATTTTTGTGGATTGACTTGTAATTAATAATATATAAAATACCAAAAAATGAAGTTTGAATTGATTCGTTAAATTTTTATTTTGAACATTGAATGAGAAATAAATTCATTTTTAACTATTGTAACATGTAAATCTTAGACTTCCTTCCAAATAAAACTAGTAATTATTTCATTCATTTGTTTTTCAAAAAAAGTATTTATTTCATTTAATATAGGCTAATATGGAAAAATATCCCAACATGCCATTCAATTCTTTTTTAAAACGCATATTTACCAATTCAAACTACAATGTTTGAATTATAAAAATTTGGAAGTATTCTGCAAATTGAAAATAATGTTACCGGTACATGACCAAGACCTAAACTACCTTAAACAACTTTGTGCTTTTATCGGTCAATAATGTTTTATCAGTTGTTGTTATATGTATGATTGTATCCCTCTTTGGTTTTTTTT
>CATIWQ010010973.1:0-73706 GCA_949673415.1 Euphorbia schlechtendalii
ATTATCAAAGATGGAATTCTATGTAAAAAGAGTGAAAAAGGTTGCAAAAAGATGCGTGGAACACAAGGAATTGGCTTAGGATAGAAGTTGTCAAAGAGCGACAAAGTTGCAAAGAAGAATTATGAAGAAAAGCATTGTTCAAGATCGTGACACCCATTCGTGGTCGCGACTTGTCACCCTTCATAAACAAACAGTTGCCAACCATTGTTCACGATCATGACATGTGATTCGCTATCATGACTTGTGAAGATTATTGGTTATCTCTTCTCAACTACCAACTTCCAGATATGACAATCAACCGCCATCAACTACTAGATAAAAAGACACCTTTTGTAAGTAGACCAATCATGAATAGGTTCCTTTCCATTGTAGATGAGGATGAAACTTTGCATCCAATCATAATGAAGCTATGCAACCCTTCCCCAATGGACACGACTATTCGTTTGGATAGACGCAACCCTTCGTACTCTATAAATAGGGTTCAAAACCAACCAATTTCGTAGCATAGGGGATGACATGCATAGTGGGCAATGTATAGAGTGTGTGCATAGATATGTATAGAGTGTGTGCATAGATAGAGAGTGAAAATATATAGATTTTTCTACGTTCAATGTCTTAGTGAGAAAAATGTATAAGTGATTAGATTCTTGGTTCGATCACTAGATTTCTCCACAAATTCGAGCGATTGTTGTATGAGTGTAATTGCAAAGAAATTATCAATAAAAGTTTTAGTTCTTCAACATTCATTTGTTCAATTTTCATAAAGAATACCATCAAAGTGGAGGTTCTGTACAAGTCGAGACTGAATTCAAAGTAGACACAAGAATTGCGGGAGTTGACGACTCCCATTAAAGAGTGGATATGGTTTGATCAACTTTAGCTTTTACTTGTGTACCTTACAACCTTAATTTATTTTCAACTTATACTTTCTATTTTGAAGTTTATGATATGTCTATGTGTCATAACGAGTATTTCATCTTGCGTCATTTTTATATTAATCAAGTTATATTCTTTCGAGTTAACTTTAAGAGTGTTTTCGGGGTTAACAAGATTGTGTATAATCACTGGATCTGTGATTATAACGCTATTTAGTGAGCCAACATTTTTGGAATGGTAATGTGCTAAATATGGCTATGTGAGAGCGAGCCGTACTAAGCATAGTATTATTGTTATCTAGGTTCTTATAAGTTTCATAATTCGTTTACTCTAGATCTAGAAAAGTCATTTCATGTGTTTCTCTGAGGGAGAATTATTGAATATTTGAGCGTCTAATACCGTGTTTTTTGAATTTATCTAGTGTGTGAAATCTTCTTGATGATTTTGCATGTTTTTCTCTACTATACTTATTCTTAGAGAATATCTATATAGTTTACATCTTCTCTAATCTGCTCATGCATCTATGTATTCATCATTCTACCATCCAAACCCTCTAATACAAATTATCTTATTTCTTTTGTTCCGTAACTCTAGTTGGTCCTTGGAATAGAATTCTTTCCCTGTGGGATCAATATCTTTTAAAACTACATCGTAACTGTATACTTACAGTGGTTATCATTTTTCTATTTTATAAGCGGTACTGACAACACATGTTCATATTTAGAACTTTTATCTTATCAGTAGAAAATTGTGGAATAAGGTTTTTGGCACCGTTACCGAATATAAGCCTATCGGAATAAGTATAGTCAAAATCTTACGATCAAACATTTCTATGAGTTGAATCTAGTTCGCATTCTTAAATTAATCTGAGTGTCAATTTGGGAAGGGTACCCAAACTGAGTTGAGCAGTAGTTAGAAAGGAGGGTACTTTCCGTAATTGTGTCTACCTGTTATAAAGGCTTCTCCGCCTATTGAAGGAATGAGTCACTAGTGGATTAGAGCTCAGAGACGGTATCCGGGGACTGGAGGTAGGCTAGGAACCGAACCAGGATAAATCTCAGGTGTTAACATTCTAACTTTAAGCATTAAGCTTGATCAGTGATCAGCTCATTCATCTCTCTCTCTCATTCATTATCCTGCTTGTTATCCAATCTGTAGTGAGTAGTCTTACTCAGCTAAAGATTGAAGATAAACTGTGCCAGGAAAGCTGAGCAGTTTATAAGTTTTTATATCGCACTTAGCACGCATACTCAGCACGCATATAAAAACCGAACTTGGTGATTAAACTTTAAAAATCTAAAAGTGACCAAGAATAAGTATTCATCCCCCCTCTGTTGTTATTAAGAGCCCCGTTTGCGGACCAACAAATTTTATTATCCTAGAAAGTTTGTTATTTCTAAAAAGTTTTAAATACTATGAAGTACTATTAACTTGGGTTCAACAATGTTCAATTTGATTCTTGTCTGGCGAGGTATAGCGTGCACTGCTAATTGTCTTCTTCCAATTGATTTGATATCTTCTATGTAGCAGAATGGCGCAGCTATTTCTGAAATGTGGCGGGACAGTTAGTTTTTACCTTTGACCACATGATTAGTCCTTTTTTATATTTATGCTAGATCATCTTTGAGACCTGAAAAGCATCAAACTGGGAATATTCTTTTCTTACAGAGCAAGGGTAAAAGGCATAAGTTTTATAATAGAATGACTCATCTACTTAGCAAATAAGTATAAAAAGTAAGAGCTAAGTTTAACTTATGCTTTACCGTGTTGGTTATCTTTACTCAATAGCTTATATTAACAAACTAAGCAAAGTTTCTAGCTTAGCAAGACTAGATAAATATATCTTAACCAAGTCTACTTAACATTATTTAAATACTAACTAAAATATCAAGTTATAGATTGTTTTCCTACATGTTTTACATCGTCAAAAACTTTAACTCAAAATTAATGAGCAATCTTTAAGTTGGGTTTGACATTAATTTTTAAAAAAATTAATATTAATGTCCTGGTCTTTCCAACTTGTTCAAAATTTAATAAACTAAAATAAACTAATTCTAAATATATTTAATTGAATTGAAACTTAATATACTAAAACATAATAAACTAAAACTTAATCGAAGAATAATTAAATATATCAATAACAACAATGCTACGTTAAAATATTAACAACAATAATCCATAATATTTAAGAATATTACATTACTACTTTAAAATATTAATACAACATATTACTAACAATAATCAATATATTTTAAAATAGTACTGTATTAAGATAAAATTTAATAATAATAAGATATCCTAATTATTATTATTATTATTATTAAATTTTAAAAGCAATACATATATATAAAAAAAATACTATATACTAAAGTATAATAAAATTTATTTATAATCATTAATTATAATAATAATTAAAATTATTATCACAACTTATCCCCATTTTCGTTACATTTATATTTTTGTATATTAGTTTTCTTAACATATTACTTTTATCATGTTTATTTTTATTATACATAACTAAAAATAATATTTTATTATTATTTTAATTATTAACAATATTCAACAAATATTAATTTAATTTATTTATTAATTAAATAATTGACGAAAATCGAAAGAAACAGATTCGAATACTAACTTTTTTCAGTATGCCCAAGATCAAAGAATTTGCTAAAATCTCCGAAAATTGATGCAAATCGTTGACTAAACCATGGTGCATCGGTATTAAGTCGTTTTCCTCGACTTCTTCAAAAGTTCACCCAAGAATGATTCAAAAACATGTTTTTTGTGTTACCAAGGATTAAAAAAATGAAATCACACATTTGTTTTACACGTCCATTTCCTTTTGATAGGAAATACAAATTAGTTAATTACAATTAAATCCTTATATTCTTGATTATATGCAATTAATTTCTTAAAGTTCTATCTATAACTTTTCAATTTAGTCAAAGTTAATAAATTGGACTTGATCCTTTGACCCGAATGACTAAGTCAAGGGCGGACCGGTTATTTCCAACATCTCCTACTCATACTTGACACGTCGCATTCCACACAAGGTGATCATATCTTCTTTATCCTGCGAAGTCGTGCGACCTACATACTATTAGGAACACTATCTTGCATCCCTTAGAGTCTTCCAAGACTATCCTTAGTGATACTTAACTAAATAGATTAACTTCAAACATTCAAAAAAACATCTTGCACTCGTTAGAGTCTACCAAGATTATTCTTATTGGTACTCAACCATATAAGTTAATATATGTATATAAAATATGACATTGATATATAGCACGTATGTTTTAACCTAGATTGGTCAACAATTACCCACTTCCACGTATTTTGAGGATCTTAGAAGCTTTAATATGTTATTCACTATCTTATCACAAATATAAGATAGAAATTTCAGTGAACCAATAGAATTCTAATGTTTATTAATTGACCAAATTTTCCTTTTAAGTTATTAATTCCATACAAAACTGTTTAGTCAACTAATCGGGCTCTCCCAGATCGAACCTTATCATAATCTCTTGGTGATTGATAAAATATCATTTGTTGGCCCTTACTTTGCAAGGTAACTCAGTAGTATTATGGGTAAAGTCATTTAACACTATAACGGACTGAATCTCACATTAAAGAAGTTTAGATCCTTGTACATTGTACAAACTTCTCATCTCATGGTCTCTAGCCACATATTATCTGGAGAACTTATTCTTCTCTTACTTTGATAATGTGAAATGATGTTCTTTCCTTTTTACCCTTATAAAAGAGCGCATGTCTTATCATATCAACCAACACCATATAAAAGTATTAGTTACAATGCATCCAAGCATATAACCTTATTCGACTATATAAAATACCTTTAGCTATTCAGGTAGATAAGGACCAGTTATCATGTGAACTACAAAGTTCTTACCCAATTACTATATGTATTTTGTACATAATGTTCTATGCAATGCAATTGTCTTATTACTCAAAAAGTCGATTCAAATTTTGAACAAATTCTCGAACTACACATAGTATGTTCAAAACCAATCTCATCCTAGTATGTATCATCGTGATAACACTAAAGTAAAAACACACACAAATACATTTCTCATTGAATTAAACATATTTATATCATCAAAATATCATTCATGATATAAAGGGTAAAACTATGAGGTAGACAAATAATTATTATCCATAGATATTTAAATCTTTGATATATTTCACATATACATCTTTTTAAGACATGCTTTGTAAATAAATCTACAAGCATAAAATACCTTATATTGACCTCTCCTCATGTCAATTAGTCTAAAACTAACAGATACTTGATATCGATATACTAAATTCTACTACGATATTTCAAGTCTATCGCATAAGATATCAATGTTTGACTATCACTATATATAGTTAATATTTTGTTTACAACACTTAGCATAAGATGACTCACTAGTCTCTTTTTTCAAATGAAATCTTTGACCATAGCTAGAAAATTTCAATTTCAGCCTTAGCCCTAGCTAATATGCATCTATGTATTCTATATGGTATATTTCCTTTATTTGATATGTTAAATCAAAATCAACAGTCCTCCACAGATACCTTACAAATTTCTAAATGATCTTCTAGTTCCTTGTTACTAGAATAAACTAATATATTATCTCATGTACGTTACATGAGTGATATTAGGTTTCATGTTTTACACAACACATGTAATGCCAATATATTAAAATTTTCCCATGCCCTCCCTCTTGATACGATTTTCAAGATAAAAGATTTTATTAAGAATCATGTTCTTAGTCATAGGAATACATATGGGTTCATACTACATATAAAATCTTTCACAAACTCATTTTTTTGTGAGATTTAAGAAACTATAACAAATTTTCTTTTCTAAGACCAAGTTTAACCATTGGGATCTTTATCACTAGGATATATGCAAGCTCTTCCACAACATACATTCTGAAATTACTCAATAACTAATCTTTCACAAGTATGGTATATACACAATGATTCTCATTTACCACTATAAATACCATACCTAAAAATTGCATGAGATTATAATTTGACTTGTTCAATTACAAAAACCTCATGTTTACAAATAATCATTCAGACAAATCTTCTTGATTGTTCCATAGATATCTATCATGAAAATTTTCCAACGAGAGGCAAGTACAACTACCAAAGTTGATATGATTCATATAGATGTAAATCTAGCAACTAAAATGAAAATATTCTCATAATATATTTTTATCAATTTTGTACAGATACGTATCCCTTAACTATAAACGTAGTGCTTTTACTTTACGTTGAGAATCAACTTATTTTCAATACTCTTATGTACTTCAGGCATATTAACTTAATTCTTATTCCATCACACACAATTATTCATCTTCCTTTAAATAATTAATGTTTAAGGTTGGAACAATTTTTCATTTTAAGCGATTAGGCTTCGAGTAATCATAAATATGTTTTGTATATTAATAATAACTCAAAATTCTTCCCTTTATGCTCATTTTTGTAATCCCACTAAGATCAGAAATATCATAATAATCTAAGATCCCATTTGAGCTAAAAGCATTGGCTCCCACTCGAACCAATACTATAGTTGGGTTCTTTGCTATCCATGGAACAAGATCCCTTTGATAAAAAAAAGATCATTCTGAACAAATTTATTTGAATTACTCCTACTTGAACATATATCCAAAATATTAGGTTCAAGAGTCTTTAATAAGTGTATAATTACACTTACTATCAATATAATTTTACACACTAAACACTATAATTTAAGTAATTTTTATACTTCATATAAAAGATTTCACACGGTATGTAGTTGTTTTGGGTGCAAATGCAGATACTAGGTAAATCTTGGGAGTAAAATGATTAAAAGTGGAATTCTATGTAAAAAGAGAGAAAAAGGTGCGGAAAGATGCTTGGAACTTAAAGATTTGGCTTAGGATCAAAGCTGTCAAAGATCGGTGAAGTTACAAGAAGAATTTTGAAGAAAAACACAATTCATGGTTGCGATAATCATTCACGGTCGTGTCTTGTATACTTCAGAATAGAAAGTTTCTAGACAAGTATTCAAGATCGTGACTTCTATATCGCGATCGCAACACCGACGGTTTTCTGGTCAAATCTTCTTAACTACTAACCGCCAGATAAGAGCGATCAACCGCCATCAACTACCAACAAGAAGACACTTATCAGAAGTCAACCAATCATGAATAGATGTCTATCCATTGTGGATAAGATTAAAGCTTCTCAACCAATCACAATACAGTGATACAATCTTTCGCCAATGGACACAACTCTTCATATAGATAGACGTAACCGTTGGAACTCTATAAATAGGGTTCTAAACCTTACAATTTCAAGAAGCATTAGAATGCAATTATAAGGTTACATATAGTGTGTGTAGATAGAGAATAAAATATTTAGTTTTCGCTACGTTCATAAGTGTTAGCGAGAAAATGTTTAAGTGATTTGAATCTTTGTTCGATCACTAGATTTCTTAATATATTCAAGCAATTGTAGTATAAGTGTACTTGCAAATTGCTTATCAATAAAAGTTTTCATTCTTCAACATTTGTTTGTTTGATATTCACAAAGAATAGCATCCTAGCAAAGGTTCTGTACCGCCTGAGACCAGATTCAAAGCAGACACAGGAATTGCGGGAATTGATGACTCCCATTAAAGAGTGGATATGGTTTGATCAACTTTAGCTTTAACTTGCATACCTTACAACTTCTCTTTGATTTCTACTTATACTTTATATTTCGAAATTTATGATATGTCGATGTGTCATAATGCGTATTTCGTGTTAAATCTTTTATATTAATCAAGTTATATGCTTTGGAGTTAACTTTAAGAGTAGTTTCGGGTTAACGAGATTTTGTACAATCACTGGATCTATGATTTTAACGCTATTTAGTAAGCCAACATTTTTTGGATGGTAACTTGCTAAATGTGGCTATGTGAGAGCGACCCATACTAAGCATAGTAATATTGTTGTCTAGGTTTATATAATTATCTTGGTTCGTTTACGCTAGATTTAGAAAAGTCAATTCATGTGTTGCTCTGCAGTGAATCATTGAACATCTGAGTGTCTAGAACCAATTATGTTAGACTATTTAAGTGAACGTAATAACTTTGTTAAACTTGCATTTTTTATTTGCTATACATATTTCTTAGGAAAATCTATATATTAGAATCTCTAATCTTCCATACATATATCTATCCATTCTTCATTATAATCCTCCTATCCAAAACTTCAAATTATTTTATTTTATTTTCTTCATTCTGTTTTCCTTGTTGATCATTAGAGCTGGTCCTTCCCTATGGGATCGATATCTTTTAAAACTACATCGTAACTGTATACTTGCAGTTATCATCTTTTTTTTATCTTAATAAGTGGTATTGACAACACCTATACTTTACTTGAACAAATTTTCGGCACCATTAATATATAGCCAAAATCTTTGGGAAAAAGTTATTAAACTTATCACCAGAAAAGTTGCGAACAAGTTTTTGGTACCCTTGCCGGGGAAGGTAAGTGCGTTCTAGAGATCAAATTGCTAGAGAATGGGTAATTATATTTAATACGTTTGTTTTTCTAAGTTTTTCTAGGTACAAAGTCTAAAATTTGAAGAATGTGAAGAATTAAAGAAGATCACGACCGCGACAGACATCTCGCACTTGTGACTATCGGGTTTCAAAACCTACTATTTTTGTGATTAAGGAAATCATTATCGCAACATGCCTTCGCGATCGCAACATGGGCCCTAGATTTTCCTTCACAACAAACGGGTTTTTTCTATTTTTTACTTTCTCTTTTTCAATCATTTTTAGACTTGTATTAATTTTTAGTTTTAATTTTTACTAATGTCTCACAATGAGGACATTGTGTTCTTTAAGTGTGGGGGGCATTTGTAAAAATCCCGTAAAATCCAAAAAAATTTAATAAAATGAAAAAATCGAAGAATTTGAAAATTTTTCTCAATATTTTTGTTAGTTATACATTATCATTTCTTATACTTTACTAACATAAGTCCAAGGTTATTGTGAGTGTTAGGTATTTCAAGTTTGATGTTAGTGCACAACATTTATCAATTTGGTAAGGATGAGTAATGAGTAACATTCAAAAGCAACATTCCAAGTAAGTTTCGATATATATTTCAATGCAACATGAATTAGTATAAGTTATACAGTTTTAGTTTAATACTTCCAAAAAGTTTAAGTGGAGTAATATCTAATAGTAATCTTACTATGAGTTTTATATGCAAATCTTGAATAAGTCCTATAAGTATTGAGTGTGTTTAAAGTGTTGGGAAACTATAGCCATAATACTTTGAAATTGATTAATAAAGGATGAAGGCATTAAGAGTGAAAAATAAAAAGAAAGAGAGGATAACCAATGAGTTATGCAAAAGGTGAGGAATGGTACGGAGCAAAAACTGCAACCATTCAATGAGTGAAAATAGAAAAGATAGCATAGCATGAAAAATGGGTGCTAAGTACAAAGTACTTTATAAACATATGCTTAAAAGAAAAAAATGAGAGAGTGGTATGGAGCATAAAATGCAACCACTGAAAAAAGGGGAGAGTGGTATGCAGCATAAAATGCAACCATTGAGAGTGTTTTAGCATACTATGTTACCTAAAAATGCCTTGAGAGAAAATTAATCAAAGTGTGCTTTTTATGTCCTTTATACTTTTTACTATGCTTAAGAGAAGGTAATATTCGAGTATGCATATAATGCTTATATTAAGATGCAATTTGATTGACTCTCCATTAAGAACAAAGGTATACAACTAAGCTATATAAATTGAACATTACTAATTTGTGGGAAATTTACGACTTCTACTTGAATCTTATGCAATGTGGGAATGTGGTAATCACTGCAATAGTCTTTCGCAAAATGAAGTACGAACTTGATTACCAATTTATACACTTCTGTTGAATTTGCCTTGAGGACAAGGCAAACGTTGAATGTGGGAGTATGATAAGTGTATAATTACACTAATTATTAATATAATTTTACACACTAAACATTATAATTTAAGTCATTTTTATACTTCATATAAAAGATTTCACGTGGTATGTAGTTATTTTTTGTGTAAATGCAGATACTAGGTAAATTTGGGAGTAAAATGATCTAAAGTGGAATTCTATGTAAAAAGAGTAAAGTTACAGAAAGAATTCTGAAGAAAAACACAATTCACGGTCACGATAATCATTCATGGTCGTAACTTATATACTTTAGAATAAAAAGTTACCAGACAAGTATTCACGGTCACGACTTGTATATCGCGGTCATGACACCAACGGTTTTCTGGTCAAATCTTCTAAAATACCAACTGCCAGATAAGAGCGATCAATCTCCATCAACCACCATCAACTACTAACGAGAATATACTTATCAGAAATCAACCAATCATGAATAGATGCCTATCCATTATGGATAAGATTAAAGCTTCTCAACCAATCCCAATGAAGTGATACAATGTTTCACAAATGGACACAACTCTTCGTATGGATAGACGCAACCCTTTGAACTCTATAAATAAGATTCCAAACTTACAATTTTGAGCAGTATTAGAGTGCAATTATAGGGTTATGTATAGTGTGTGTAGATAGAGAAAAAAATATTTAGTTTTCGCTACGTTCATAAGTGTTAGAGAGAAAATATTTAAGTAATTTGAATCGTTGTTTCGATCAATAGATTTCTCTATATATTCAAGCAATTGTTGTATAAGTGTACTTGCAAATTACTTATCAATAAAAGTTTTCATTCTTCAACATTTGTTTGTTCGATATTCACAAAGAATAGCATCCTAGCGGAGGTTCTGTACCGGCCGAGACCAAATTCAAAGCAGACACAGGAATTGCGGGAATTGACGACTCCCATTAAAGACTGGATATGGTTTGATCAACTTTAGCTTTAACTTGCATACCTTACAACTTTGCTTTGATTTCTACTTATACTTTCTATTTCGAAATTTATGATATGTCTATGTGTCATAATGCGTATTTCATGTTAAGTCTTTTATATTAATCAAGTTATATGCTTTAGAGTTAACTTTAAGACTAGTTTCAGGGTTAACAAGATTGTGTATAATCACTGGATCTGTGATTTTAATGATGTATAGTGAGCCAACATTTTTGGAATGATAACTTGCTAAATGTGGCTATGTGAGAGCGACTCGTATTAAGCATAGCAATATTGTTGTCCAGGTTGATATAATTATCTTGATTCATTTGCGCTAGATTTAGAAAAGTCATTTCATGTGTACTCTGTAGTGAATCATTGAAGTTCTGAGTGTTTAGAACCGATTATTTTAGATTAGTTTAGTGAACTTAATAACTTTGTTGAACTTGCATGTTTTCTTTGCTATACTTATTTCGCAGGAAAATCTATATATTAGAATCTCTAATCTTCCATACATATATCTATCCATTCTTCATTCTAATCCTCCTATCCAAAACTTCAAATTATTTTATTTTATTTTCTTCATTCCGTTTTCCTTTTTGATCTTTAGAGCTGGTCTTTCCCTGTGGGATCGATATCTTTTGAAACTACATCACAACTGTATACTTGTAGTTATCATCATTTTTCCATCTTGATAAGTTGTATTGACAACACCTATACTTTACGAGAACAAATTTTCAGCACCATTAATATATAGCCAAAATCTTTGGGAAAAAGTTATTAAACTTATCTGTAGAAAAGTGGTGAACAGTATTATTGAAAGGAAATGTTTTTTCCAAACACACCTAATCTTTGAAACTCATTCCTAAGAAATTGACATTTTGAGATTCAAATTATCACCGATCTATCCACATTCTCCCCCATAAAATCAAACATTTGCTTTTGATATGTAAGAGTATATTAAAAGATGTTCTTTCCACCTCTTGGATCCAATTTCACAACATTATCTAATGTAGTTTGGAAGCAAGTGATCTAACCCTAATCTTATAACTAGTATATATTCGACACACTTTTAGTCCATGTCTCATATAGGTTGGAAGAGACAGACTTTGAGGTACTTGGTTTAGTATATGTACTTAACCATTAGAGCATATTTCTTCTTTTATGAATTCAATATTGCTATAGACTATGGGAATAAGCATTTGATGTTCAATCTCTTCATCACATCAAACTATAAGATTATCTAAGAAGTACTCTTTACCAATTCAGTTTTAATGCTTTATAACTAAATCCAATTGATTTACAATTAGATGCATAAGTCTTTTGATAGCTAGAAGCTTCAAATATATGAGAAATCAAGTAGTTGATGTCATAATAAGCATGTTGATCAAATATTGTGATGAAATAATAATGGCCCCATGCCTTATCCTTACATTTATTGAACCATAATGTCTAGAAAATAAGTTAAACAAATAGTATATTCTAGTTCAATTTGAAAAATGTTAAGAAATTTGATTTCCTTTCAGTGAAACTCATCACATGGTGATAATTTAAACCTATAAATTATCCAGCACATTAAACCTATATGACATATTCTACTTAACTTGTGTAATTTGATCACCGATCTCATATGCTAACTTATCTTCTAAAAGAAGAGTTAGTTTTCAAGAAAACAAGCATTACCCAATTAATAATTTTAGTATACTTTCATTACGAGTAAACAATTCTTATGAGAACTAGACTCGAAAATCTAACGTTCAGGATTAAAGAAACAAAATTTGTGGAAAAATCCAAAGATAAAACCTCTTTTTCAATGAACCATATCATAAAATTAAAATTTGGCAAATAATATGACAAAAAAACACATCATGTAAACATTAAATTGCCCTTATTGAAAATCTTGTCTTCATGTGTCAATCTATAGAACATCATTCCATTATAATGATGATATATTCGAAATGTTTCTGATATTGGTTGTCAAAAGTACAAAAAGTTACATTGATCCATGCTCATATTCACTTGAATTTGTCAACTAGAAAGGATAAAATTTCATTAGCAACATATTGTCGAGTACAATATTATCCACACAAGAATTTAATATGTACATATTTGGGACTAGTGCGATCTATTATACATTTCCTTTATCATGGTAATTGCAGCATATCACCTATGTGATTTAAACTATTAATTACCTTTGGATTTACTAAATTTGTATTCAAGTGTTTATATCCATTTGCATTGTTCTAATGTCTTTTATAGATGCTTTAGTATAAGTTTTTGTCTTAAGGATTATTTTCTTTAGAATTTCCTTTTTTCAAATGCAATTAGGAAGACTCTTGGATGTTAGAAAAAAAAGTTCTTTAGTTTCCAAGAAACATGTAACTACATAAAACGAACTCTATCTATAAAAACCAGTCAGATGCATCACATATGCTCCCACTTGAAGCAAAGAACCAATCACTAGTTAGAATTTCTTCAATTTAGTGACCAAACGGAACTTGTCTCTCTTACATGAACCTCATCAATTCAATCACTTATAGCACTATTCAAAATGATTTAGATCATTGAATTCTTCCTTCCCCATGAAAGAAACAGATTATTGTCATGCTTGAGTTGGCTTGTTCTACTCTCTTTAAGCTCATCCACAACGTTGTCCAAAGTATAAAAGGTCTCATTAAGTCCTCCAGCACAAACTCAAACTTTAAACTCGAGATCACTTAATAACTACCATTAAGAATTTAAGTCTCCTACAAAAAAGTTCGTAGCAAAAATCATTATTGATATTCTAAATCAGAATTGGTGAGACTAAACATGTATTAAAAGATTTAAGTTAATTATTATGAGATACTATGTTTTAAATACTATTGACTTGAATACAAACGTTCCAAGAAAATTTAAGCATCAATCCTAATATCGAAAAAGATACGTATATCCCATTATCAACAAGGTGAATATACTTGCATTTAGTTCAATTCTTTTCATTGTGTAATAGTAATTTTATGTGTTTTATTGTTTTTTTATATTTCTTTTAACTATATGATATATCTTTAAATGTACTTTAAATCTATTGTCATGAATGAGTTCAATTAACTTATGTGATTTAAGGATAAATATTGGATAACTTTATTGTGCATTATTATTGAAATTATTTGAGATTATAGAAGGGCACTAGTCCTAAAATTTTTATTATTGATTTACATATTTTTTGTATTTTATGTCTTAAATAAATATAAAGAAAGATATAAATAATAATAAATAAATCACTTATATCTAAGTATAAGAAAACATAATCCTAAGACTAATCACTAAACACACATTTTAAATTTGTTATCACAAAAATAAAGTCAAACAAACACATATAAATGATACTAACCAAATTACAACGCCTTACATTGTCAACCACGACATAATGTTCTTAGCATGTGTAACTATCTTACCTCATATTGGAATTTAGTTATATACTAAGTACTACAATCATAAAATTATTACAACATTAGCTAAGATTGCTCATACTGATCACATTAGATTAACTCATTAGATCTAATATTATTTCCTTTGATGAAACTTTGTAATTTGCAATGAAATTAGGTGAAAGAACCTAAATGTTCAACTATTACATATTTTCATCACTCAAATAAATTGAAAATTAGATTTGTGGAACCACATAAATATAATAAGTACATAAATATAATTCACAAAGACATAAAAAAAATTAACACACATAAAATTGCATTTCTATATTCAATACCATAACATAATACACTATGTATCATATATAAATATAATAAGTACATAATTTAGAATTACATTCCTCAAGCTCCCCTTAGTTCTTTTCCATTGAATATATGTTTGCGATTACATGTGTTGGTCCATAGATAGCTTGTAAACAACCGTAGAGGAGAGGGGTGAATGCGAATCTTTGTTACTTTTAAGATTTATAAAAGGTTTTTTTAACCAAGTAAAGTTTTTAGATGCGCATTGAGTTGAGCGTGCTGAGTTGGTCTAAAAACTTATAAACTACTCAGCTTCACTCGAACAGTTTATCTAAAATCTTGTGCCGAGTATTCTACTCAGCTCGGATCTATTTTTCAAGAAAAAACACTTAACAGTAGAAAGAATGATGAATGAGCTGGCGCAATAAAAGCTAAAGCAAAAGTTCAGAACTTCAACAACTGATTTTATCCTAGTTCAGCCCTAAGCCTACCTCCAGTTTCCGGATTCCTTCTCCGAGGTTTAATCCACTAGTGTTCGTTCCTTACTTAGGCAAAGCAGCCTTTACAGCGGGTAGACACAATACACAGTTTTACAAAAAGTACCTTTCTTTCTAACTACCGTTCAACTTAGTTTGGGTACCCTTCCCAAACGGATACTAAGATTTGAAAATGAAAGTGCGAACTGAATTCAACTTATATAATATTAAATCTTTACAATGTTAAATCTAAGTAATTGATTCTCTCTATTACACACTAATTTGAAATAACTGTTTGTTTATTGCTTGAATTTGGAATTTCTTGAAGCTTTGAGTAATTGCGCAGAGTTTTAGCTCTTGAAGAAATTTGAGGTGATTCACCAAGTTTGAACGTCTACTTCTATCTTCAATTTATAATTGAAGCTTTGCGAAGTAGCCGTTGCAAACTTTTCTTCCTTGTAGTTCTTCAATTTCTCTTCTCTTCATATCTTTCTTCAATTTATACTAAGACGCGAAAAATCCCTTTGAGAAATTCTTGTTTATCTTTAAGCAACATAGTTTCAGAGAGAGGTGCATGAAGTGCATCAAGGAATATTGAGATTTGTTGATATTGCTGATGCTTGAAGAGACGCGCGGAGACACTCAGAAAACGGCGCATGTCAAAGGATTCTTTTTGTCATGGATTATAGTGAGGAATCTTCGACATTCTGTACTGACACCTTTTTGAATTGTGAGAACCACTTGAAATCTTCATTAATTTCAGTGCTTTTTAATCTGAAAAGCATCGAAAGAATATTCTATTTCTCACAAAAGATGTTAGTAGCACATGTGTCATTTAATTCTCTAAGTATCAATAAATTCAACTTTTAACAAAAAGCTAACTCGACACAGCTGAGTTGATATTCTTCTAAACTATGTAGTACTCAGCACAGACTCAGCTTAAGGTCATAACTTAATTAATTACTCTGCAAACTGAGTTGTTTTCCCTTAAACAAACTCAAGTCAACTTCATTTTTCACTATCATAATCAGTTTGTTATTTCCGTAACGTTTAAGTACTATGAGGTACTACTAATTTGGGTTCTACAATCTCCCCCATTTTGGACAGATAGCAAACCAGGTTGTGGAAGAAGTTAATTGACTAAATAGTTTAGAGATATCAAGAATACCTGAAAAGTGATGTAAGACTCCCTTATGCTGAGTGACTTCCCTTAGTCAACTTGAACTCCCCCATACTGAGTGAGTCTTCTTCAAGTGGCTCAGCTCCCCCATACTTAGAGGATTTTTCTTCACTTTGGGACTTTGTCTTACTTCATCTTTTCTTTAAGGTTGGTTTCTTATATGTGTTCCTGCATCATATAATCAACTTCACAACAGAAACATACATACAGCATGATAAATTAAAGTAATGAAGTTCTTAATTTAAGGTATAAACTTGTAATTTTTATTGATTAAAAACAGAATTAGTTAGTACATTACTTATGTCCTGAACTAAGATTACAATGCTAAGAGTCCTATTACAAGTTCTAACTATAAGGTACATGGCTTATTTTCTATATGCTGAAGAGGAAGAACTAGTAATCTTATCTTGATTAGCCTTTGGATGTTGCTACTGAGGAGGTGGAGGATAAGGACACCTTGGAAGAGTTCCCTTGTTAAGATTTACCGTTCGGAGAGCATCCTCAACTTCTTTCTCCCCCTTTGCTATCTAACCTTGTACAATTTGTTTAAGGTAAAGATTAAAAGCATCGAGGGTAGCCTAGAAGTTCTTTTGCTGGTCAATGAATTGTGGGAAATCTCTTTCTCCAACTGCTCTTTACCCTTAGAGGTAAGGAAGTCTTGATCGTTAAGCACGTTGAGGAGAAGGTGGTGACATCTAGAGAGATGCGTAATTTGGTCAAACCCTTGACATGCAAACTGTTGAAAGCATTACAGTAAGGCTTTGAAGTTCGTTGCAGTCAATGCTATCATTAGTTATGCTTTGATGTCAAGAACTTTGGGTCTAATAGATGATATACATTTTGTAGTGTAATCAATGTCTTTAGCATCCAATTTGCTCGTTCTCATCAGTGTACCAACATTCTTCAATAGGTCTTCTACCTTTTCCTTGATGACATTCAGCTTGGTATGAATGGCCATACCAGTCTCAGGGCATCGAGATTCAAAAGGAGGAGGCAAGCTTGGAGTAGGAATTTCTAGAAAAATCTTCCCCATTGTTGTGATAAGGAATTTTTGGGATGAGGAGATATTGGTGTCCGTGTGCTCATTGACTTCTTATTGGAGAGAGTTCAATTTTGTGTAGAGAGAGTCAAGGTTGATCACATGTGCCTTGTCCATTTTTGCGGAGATATCCATCAATAGCTTCACCATTTGGTCTTGCTTATTATCGTAGTTCAGCAAGAACTTTGACTGGGCCTCCAATAGCGTTGTGATGCTATGGCCAATGTCCTTTGTAGTTTCCACCTCCTTAAGGACATTCTCTATTCGATGGTTAATGAGCTTCTTTATTATGGCTTGCTCCTCACCTAGTTTGTGGATATGTGTCACTTGAGTTACCATGTTGGTATTCAAGAGACTCTGCTGCTCAATAGCAGCATCCACACTACCCTTAATCTTTCTTGCAACAATGTTAGCCATTGCAGTTAACATAGGGATAACATTGATTAATGCCCCAAGTTGGGCTGCAGAATCCGTCAAACTGGTTAAGATTAAAGCCATCTTGTCAACCAAGGTCTTGGCACTCTCTTTTGCCAAGTGATTTCAAATAACAACAAGCTGCCTTGAATCTTTTCAAACTCCTCAAAGTTGATAGATTCATTTAGTAAACTTGTGTATTATTCGAAATCAGGCAATTTTACCTTGGGTTTGGAGGACAAATCCATCAAATCCTGAGCTAGTAGCAAACTACTTACTAGTCCATCTAATTCGGCATAGGTTTTGAGCGCTAGGAATTTCTTCCTCGCTAACTCTCTAATCTCTTCCAAGATAGATGAGTCAACCAACTGGCTCTCTGCTGGGTTTGGGTACTTCATGGGCTATAAAATTTACATTAGTATCCTGACCACTTGCTTTTCCTTACTGAGCGGAGTTCTCAACGTTAGGAACTTCCCTAACCAGAGGGGTGGAAGCTGGGTTTGAAGAAGGGGTAGGTTTAGAAGGATTTAAATTTGTAAAAGAGGGGGAATGTTTTTCTTGAGTGGAATAGAAGGCACAAAGACTGTATAAGATATGGCTTGTGTTTGGGTTTGTACAGGAGAAGGAGGGGTTGAAGTAATATTTACTATTGAAGGGTTAGGGGAAAAAAGTCTTTGCTTTTGGTAGGAGAAGAAATATGAATCCAAGAGTTTTGGTTATTGATAGGACAGGAACCAATATGAATAGGAGAATTTACAATATTAGAAGGAGGAGGAGAATTTACAGTTGCTTTTTAGTATCTACATGAGTAGAAACTAGGGGAATTGAAGGATTTACAAGAGAAGAAGGGATTAAGGATTTATAGAAGAAATGGGGGTAGGATATAAAGGAACCTCTTGGTTAGCATTTCTATCCAAGGATGGACCAGCTTGAGGTTGCTCAAACTGAGTAGAGGGTTCCTTTGTTTGAGTGAAAGAGGGTAAGGAGATGTTGGGATCAGGAAGATCAGACTCTTCCTGATGGAGAGAGAAGGCTTCTCCAACATCTTCATCATTGCTCACCACCTACACATTCTTTTATAGGGGTCTGTTTGTGGTAAAATGCTTGCGCTGAGTGCCCTTAACTTTGGCAAAGATATCTTATACTTTAACAGCAACTTTAGGACTTAGAGTGTCTTCTTCTCTAGACTTCTTAGCCTCGCCCTACTCCTTAGTATCCTCTAAGAACACCATTTTGCGCTTCCTTTGGTGGAGAGACTCATAAGCCTCAACTGCATCTTCTTTTTCCTGAACCTGCTACTCAGTATGAAGCTTAGCCTCAGCTTCTCTTTATGTGTGGTTTTTTGCCTTCATTTTCCTTCTTTGATGTTGGGGTTGAGCAGGGGCCTCATCAGCTTTGGATTTTGCAAGATTCTTCCCCTTGGCCTTAGAGGAAGCAGCCTTCTGCTTGGGAGAGGAGGCAGTGACTTGATCTAGGATGCTGGAGATAAGCAATTTGTTTAAGTCTTCGCTATCCTCGAAGTCCACCATGAAGCCATCTTCATCCTCCTTTAGGATGTCCATCAGTACTATTTTCGGTACATACTTAAGCTTGCACTTCTGTTGTGCTTTGTTGTACCTAGTATGTACCTGGTTATCAACCAACTTGCTGAAGTAAGACATGTCAAATCTCTTCTTCATATGAAAAACTATGTCACCAGACTCCCCCAAAAGCTGAGCGATGTCCACTTTCGCTGCCTACATCAAATTAGTTATGAGGTAACCATAATGATAGATAGTAGTTAGCTTGGTTAAATGGTGAAGAATCACCACTGGCATGTTAAGCTTCTTACCCTCTACCATATGGTAGACCACACACCTTTTGAAATAGGTGCAGCTAATCATAGACCAAGTTTTCGATAGCAGCAGCTTTACCATTAGCTCACGGTAAGCCCTAGCGGTCCAGCTCATTTTGATTGCTGCAATCTCCCCTGACACATAGTTTGAGGGGAGCTTCCAATCTTCTGGAATGACTATAGCATCATCATCACCAGTCGTGAGCAGCTAAGTGACTCTGTTAGGCATGTTGAGAATGCTCTCTATTAGCCGCAAGCAAATTAGAGTGGATTTGCTTCCAACTTCCATCATCAGTACGTCATTAAACCCTTGAATGGTGTAGAGTTGGAGTAGAAAGCCCTAAAAAGCCCTGTTATGGGTGGCCCTTTCATCTTTAAGAAAAAGCTAAGGTGTTGCTGCTTGATGATTTGGTGCTTGATTTTGTTCTTCTACAACCCCTCTTAGTCTATGTGAGCAAGGGATTTTTTACCAGCTCGCGCATTCGATTATGACAACTTTTCAATATTTTTATCCTTAGATCATACAATTTTCAACCGTCCGATGATCTTCAAATGGGAGCTCTCCTTGTAAAAAATAATGTTTTAGACCCTAAATAAACATTTAAGACCGTACAAAAAAAATATTTAAAAGCCTCAAAGTGAAAATTCAAAGGCTTAAAATATTTTTAAGGAGTTAAATAAATATTTAAAAACCTGAAATATATTAATAAAATATGTATATAAATCAAAATTATTTTTATTTTATTTTTAAAAAAATCGATTGTAAGCTACACTGGGTCCTTCCAAAGTTGGGCAAATTCACCCAAATTTGGGTGAAGCTAGCCCAAATTTGGGCGAGGCTCCCAAATTTTGGGCAACCCTCGCCCAAATTTGGGGCGACCCTCGACAGTCCCCTTTATAGGAATTCCTCCCATAAATAGAGGGACCTTTTTTGGATTTTAAGAAGTAAAAATTACTGAAAAAAAATTCTTTTCTCTTCGACGAAATTCCAAAAAATATTTTTCTTTTTATCGATGAAAAATACTTTATTTTTCTTAGAAAAATAAATATGATTTTCTTACATCTTTCTTGGAAATTCTTTGATTATATTCTGATCCAAACACGTTTGGATTCCGAACTTTATTTTTTTCAAAACAATTTTTCTCCATCTCTATTTTCTCAAAAAATCTTCAGATATTCTCGGACCTAAAACAAATTTAGAGTCCGAGCCTGAATATTTTTAGGATTAAAATAACATATTTTCACAAAATAAATCAAAACGAATGGGGAGCACTCCCAAAATGTCAAGCGGATTTGTTGACGTGGATTCGCACCGAAATGGTAAGCCTATGAGTTCCTATAGTTGCTTCTTCTTGTGAATTCTTTGTTTTATTCATCGTATTGATCTAGGAATTATTTTTATATTTCTTTTATTTAATTAAAATTGTTTAATTGTATCATTTAAATTTTCTTCCTCCTTCTCTATCTTTTTAATTTATTTAATTGTGCAGTTTCTCCATTATACATGTTAGACTACCCCCACGAAGGGAATAAAAATTATTCCCGAATAATAGACCTCATATTTTTGCCATGCGATCATTTTCATTATATAAAATTAACAACATATGTGTTAACAAAATGAATCGTTATATTTCTAAATAAGAAATTTTCAATCGTTGATATTTTAATTAGGCCACACGAGCCCTGCCAAAATCAAATCTAGCATACATGTAAATATTCATGTTGTACTATATACCATGTGCTAACCGTTGTGGATGCAAGTTAGATGTATGCCTAGGTTTTATTTTCCTTCGGGTATCTCAATTTCAATTATTTTTTTAGGAATTGTAATTAATAGATTAGGTGGGCGGTTGCATCCCCCGAAGTTATGTAATTTTAATTTTTACTTTCTCACAATTATTTATTGCTTTATGTCTCATTTTATTACTTTCCACATGTGTGCTAAATCTTACATTATAAACAAGAAAAACGACATAAGTGCGATTATGCACAATTAAGAAATACGGTTTTCTGTAGATGTAATATAATGTGATCTAGTAAGAAGTAAGCAACTTATCCCGAACCCGAATCTCTATGTCTTAGTGGATCGTCCCCCGGACGTTAAGCCTCATAGGACTCTAATTCCTGGAAAGAGTTAATCCAGGTGGTGACTCTATGCTAAGAGATGGCGGATTTGGGTTTGACCAATCTAAAAATGTTCCTGCTTTCTCTTCCAAACCATTCCGGGTTCACGACCCATTGATTATATTTTCAACACAAAACATCCCGGTGAACAGCGACTCTCAATAGCGTGCTCTCGGCCCATCGCTTCCATGTCGTCCACTCACAGTGGCGACTCTGTTGGGGATTTTTCTTAAAACCTTTTTCTCAAATTTTTTGATTTTTGAATAAGTGCCAAAAATTATTCATCACATTATTTCGTATTTTCTTAATTATAACGTATTCATAAATTCGTAGTGAAATGGAGGGGATTAGCCCCGTAAGATTAAGGTACGCTATTACTGTAAAGCTTTCTCTTGTACTAATCTGCCTCTTTGAGAAAAGATATTACTTGAGTAGGTGGAGCACTTGTTTCCATATGCATGTACCTCCCTCATTGAAACCCATTTCGGGAGACGCTTGGAGTGAATTTTAGTGTAACAAGAACCTTCTACATCAGCAACCCATTTACAAACCTCTTGCAAAATAAGTTGTAGGCATTTTCCCTATGGTGTTACCTAACAAATGATCATGCATTATATATCCCTGTAGGTACGCTCCTTAGTATCCTCGTGGTACTAAGATGAACCAAACTTAGGATAGAGACTAGCCAAAAACCCTATGCGCGTGAGTTGTATGGTGAGAAGATTGAACGTTGCATGCTATGTGCAACATGTTTACTACTTATCGTAGTATAAATATCATGCTAACCACAAATCTTAGTGCAGAAACTTAAACGCACACACTCACAATGTTAATAGCATATTCTTGTTATCATACACTTATGATTAGATGACATTTGAGATCATGTTACCCTAGGAAAACATGAACCAATTAGTGTCATGGAACATCATTTACCCCTTTTTTTCAACGAGATATCCACTTGACATCTGAGTCTTAGCCCATATGGGGAAAACATACCCTCATTTTTATGGAATGTCCACTCGACATCAAACTCATAGCCCAAACAGGGTAAATACCTACGCAAACCATTTTTTTCCCACATCACGCGATGTCCCTGCTGACACCTAAACCTAATCCCACACGGGGTGAACTTATTTCAAAATTCCTACCTTACTAAATCTTTAAGGGTATATGCTTAATACCCGAACCATTCACCCTGCACGGGGTAATGATTCATGCATCATCGCATATCCTTAAAAGTGATGACCACACCGGCATCCGAAACTCTGCCCTAATTGGGTAAAATAACCAAATCATTCAATAGCTACATATGGTGGTTATTTTCATTTCATCAGGGTATGTCGAACTGCTTACCCGAAATAATTTTAACCTCCTCATTCCATGAGAACTAGCCATAGTATGAAATATCAAATTATTAACCTATCACCACACGATAATTTGGTCACCTCATAAACACCATAAACATTACGATGTCACATGAACATTATACAGACCTCAAATCCATCCACATTGGTTGGATTTTTAGTTTCACCTATTTTCATTTTATCTAACGACTAACCTGTTTGTTTCAAATGGATTGACAAACACATTATTTATCTTACATCATGGCATGCAAACCCCTTGTGAATGTAGCCAAAACATTAAACATCTCACACATTTTCTGCATCATGAATCATGTCACGAATCTCAAATGCATGGACTGATCTTCTACCTATGTATCTTAGCTTGGAAAAGGTCTACTCATCGCTTAATTCGCATCTCTCTAATCATGGCTAATCTTGAGATTGTTCCATACACTAACTTAAGTGAAGACTCGAGTTCAGATTTGGATAGCAACTTTGGATCTTAATAGCATGGTCAATCCACAAGATGGAGTTATAGAGGAGGATAACTCATCCCTTACGGGACCTAACTCTCAACAGACACATTAGTCATTGATGAGCGTCGAGATTGCACCTGCCTTGAATTCCTTTGCCAACAGCGAACAACTAGCATCGCTTATTCGCTAGCACGTTG
Organism: Euphorbia schlechtendalii; assembly: GCA_949673415.1. NCBI lineage: Eukaryota > Viridiplantae > Streptophyta > Magnoliopsida > Malpighiales > Euphorbiaceae > Euphorbia > Euphorbia schlechtendalii. Next base: position 23,582 of record CATIWQ010010973.1, read on the forward strand.
AAAGGGTTCATGATATGGTGTCCAACTCGGAGGTCACACGTAATAACAGTGGTCCGACTAGTTAGTCAAGAACAAGGGGGCCTTCTGCCTCACATGTGGTGTACCCAAATCCTATTACCTATTATCAATTCGGGGTAAGACAAAGTCAGCTGAATCAGAAACAGGCTTATATTGGACAACAAGGATATAACTTCGCCAATCCTTCCCGGAAATAATTCCCCTCGAGTTATCCTGCTCAGCTAATGTTAACACCAGGACCTTTTTATCAAGGAGTGGCCCAACAATCCATTCCTAATTGGAGGGCCCATTTTCCTCAAAGTTCTAGGCTACCCCTTAGCTACCCAGTTTTGCGATATTTCCCAGGGGTAATATGGTATTTATCCAAACACTAAGAATGCCATCCCCCAACAACCAAGTATGGCAGAATTGTGGTAACAGTTCTTAGCCACTCACGGTATTCATCTAATGAACACATACCCTGCACAACCAATAATCGAGGATGAAGATAACTTACCCCCAAACTTTGCAATGTTGTAGTTTGAAAAGTATGTGAGATCTGGTGACCCGCGCGCTCATTTAACGCATTACCAGATAATGATGAGAGCATTAAGGGTCAGCGAATGGATGATGGCTAAGCTCTTTGTCATCACCTTGGGCTACCCGATCAATGAATGGTACAACCACCTTTCGCTGGACGTAGCTACTGATTGGAACAGTCTTACTCAGGCTATGATGGGGCATAATGGTTTCAACACTCAAATGGAAACTACAATGCAACATTTGGAGGCTATAAGGCAATAGTAGGGCTAAAGCTTCAAATCTTACAATGGGTGTTGGATGGCCATACAGGTCAAACTTCAGGGTCGCTTAACTCTACCAGAGATAATAACTAAGCTTCTAGATGGCGCACTGCCATCTTACAGAAACAAGTTCGAGTCTAACATCTTTTCAAGCTATCAAGAAGTGTTTGAGAAGGTGGGTAGGATGGAGAACTTTTAATACATGGACACATATGAGGGGCACTAGTACCGAAAGATAACCAATGGATGATGATGTAATAAACTAACTTCTAGCTACTTTGTAATATGTTTATAATTACACTTATTATCATGATATTTTTACTTATAAAATGATATGGTTTAAAGTCATTTTATACTTCATATAAAAGATTTCATGTGGTATGTAGTTGTTTTTTATGCAAGTGTAGAAACTAGGTGAATCTTGGGAGTGAAATGATTAAAGATGGAATTCTATGTTAAAAGAGTGAAAAAGGTGCAAAAAGATGCGTGGAACACAAGGAATTGGCTTAGGATCGAAGTTGAAAAGATAAACAAAGTTGCAAAGAAAAATCATGAAGAAAAACACATGTCACGATCATGACATGATTACAAGGTTTTGACTTTACTAATTTAGAGGGCTAATATTCGGTGATGATGCGAAAAACCTTATTCCCCCCTTCTCTACTGATAAGATAAAAGTTCAAAATACGAATAGGTGCTGTCAATACCACTTATCAAAACAAAAAAATGGTGACTATTGCAAGTATATAGTTTTGATGTAGTTAAAAAAAATCGATCCCGCAGGGAAGGAATTCGGTTTTAAAGACCAACTAGAGTTACGAAATAAATAAAAATAGGTAATTTGATTGGAGGGTTTGGATGATAGACAGATGAATAGATAGATGTATGAACAGACTAGAGAAAATGTAAAACATATAGATATTTCCTATGAACATGTTTAGTAGAGAAAAACATGCAAAATCATCAAGAATATTTCGTACACTAAATAACTTCAACAAATACGGTTCTAGACGCCTAAATATTCAATAATTCATCACCAAGCAACACATGAGATGACTTTTCTAAGTCTAGGGTAAACGAATTATGACACTTATAAGAACTTGGATAACAATATTACTATGCTTAGTGTGGGTTGCTCTCACATAGCCATATTTAGCAAGTTACCACTCCAAAAATGTTAGCTCACTAAATAGTGTTTTAATCACAGATCCAATGATTATAAATAATCTTATTAACCTCGAAATCACTCTTAAAGCTAACTCAAAAGTATATAACTTGATTAATATAAATGACGCAAGACGAAATACTCTTTATGACACATAGACATATCATAAACTTCAAAATAGAAAGTATAAGCAGAAAACAAAGTAAAGTTGTAAGGTATGCAAGTGAAAGTCAAAGTTGATCAAACCGTATCCACTCTTTAATGGGTGTCGTCAATTCTCTCAATTCCTATGTCTACTTTGAATTCGGTCTCGACTCGTATAAAACCTTCACTACGATGCTATTCTTTGTGAATATCAAATAAAAGAATGTTGAAGAATGAAAACTTTGATTGATAAGTGCTTTGCAATTACACTCATACAACAAACACTCAAATTTGTGTAGAAATATAACGATCGAAATAAGAATTGAATTACTTATACCTTTTTCTCGCTAAGAATTTGAACGTAGAAAAAGCTAAATATTTTTACTCTCTATCTATACATGTATACTATCATTCAATGCCTACTACTCTCCATTTACCATGCACTCTCATGAAATTGATGTTATTTGAACCCTATTTATAGAGTATGAAGGGTTGCATCTATCCAAACGAAGAGTCGTGCCCATTGGTGAAGGGTTGCATCACTTCAATATGATTAGATGCAAAGATTCATCCTCATCCATAATGGAAATGCGCCTTTTCATGATTGGTTGACTTCCAAAAGGTATCTTTTCGATTGGTAGTTGATAGCGGTTGATCGTTGTTATCTAGCGGTTGATAGTTGAAAAGAGATAATAAATAACCATCACAAGTCATAACCGCGAATCACATGTCATGATTGTAACTAATGGTTGACAACTTTCTATTTTGAAGAATAACAAGTCACGACCGTGAATGAGTGTCATGACCATGAATTGAGTTTTTCTTCAAAATTCTTCTTGCAACTTTACCGATCTTTGGCAACTTCGATCATAAGCCAAATCCTTGTGTTCCCCACATCTTTTTGCACCTTTTTCACTCTTTTGAAATAGAATTCCATCTTTGATCATTTTACTTCCAAGATTTACCTAGTTTCTGCATTTGCATAAAAACAACTACATACCACGTGAAATCTTTTATATGAAGTATAAAATGAAACAAAACCATATTGTTTTATAACTAAAAATGTCATGATAATAAGTGTAATTTTACACTTATCATGACACCCATTCACGATCATGACTTGTCATTCTTCACAAATAGAAAGTTACAAACCAATGTTCACGATAGTGACATGTAAGTCACGCTCACGACTTGTAATAGTTTATGGATTACTATTCTCAACTACCAATCACCGGATATAAACGATCAACCACCATTAACTATCAGATGAAAAGAATCCTTTGAGAAGTAATCCAATCATGAAAAGTTGCCTTTCCATTGAAGATGAGGATGAAACCTTGCATCCAATCACATTGAAGTGATGCAACCCTTCACCAATGGACATGACTCTTTCTTTGGATAGACATAACCCTTCGCACTCTATAAATAGGGTTCAAATCAATAATTTTCAAGGGATGGCATATGGGTAATGAAGAAAACGTGTATGCATAGATAGAGAGTGAAAATTGTATAGATTTCGCAAGTTCAAAGTGTTAGAGAGAAAAATGTATAAGTGATTCGATTCTTATTTCGATTACTAGATTTCTCCACAAATTCGAGCGATTGTTGTATGAGTGTAATTGCAAAGTACTTATCAATAAAAGTTTCTATTCTTCAACATTTCTTTTTTCGATAATCATAAAGAATAGCATCCTAGGAGAGGTTTCGTACTAGTCGAGACTGAATTCAAAGTAGACGTAGGAATTAAGGGAATTGACGAATTCTGTACGAAGGTTTCACTTGCCTACCTTACAACTTTAATTTGTTTTCTACTTATACTTTCTATTTTGAAGTTTATGATATGTCTATGTGTCATAATGAGTATTTTGTATTGCATCTTTTATATTAATAAAGTTATATGCTTTTGACTTAACTTTAGGAGTGATTTTGGGGTTAACAAGATTGTGAATAATCACTAGATTTGTGATTATATCGCTATTTAGTGAGCCAACATTTTTGGAGTGGTAACTTGCTAAATATTGCTATACGAGAGTGACCCGTACTAAGCATAGTAATATTGTTATGCAGGTTCTTATAAGTGTCATAATTCGTTTACCCCAGACTTAGAAAAGTCATCTCATGTGTTGCTCTATGGTGAATTATTGAATATTAGGGCGTATAGAACCGTGTTTGTTTATGTTATCTAGTGTATGTAATATTCTTGATGATTTTGCATGTTTTTCTCTACTAAACTTGCTCTTAGGGAATATCTATATAGTTTACATCTTCTCTAGTTTGTTCATACATCTATCTATTCATCGATCCACCATTTCAAAGCCTTACAATTTATTATATTTTCTTTTATTCTGTATCTCTAGTTGGTCCTTAAAATCGAATTCCTTCCCTGTGGGATCGATATCTTTTAAAACTACATCGCAACTGTATACTTGCATTTTTCATCATTTTTCTATTTGATAAGCGGTACTGACAACACCTGTTCAATTTAGAATTTTTCTATTATCAGTAGAAAAGTGGCAAACACTTTACCTACGAGGCTTTTAGATTTTCGAATAAATTGAACTTTGTTTACTCGCTTGATATTCTATTGATTAACATCATGCATTCTCATAAACATATACATAATGTTTTTAGCACATGTGACACATCATGTCATGAAATGAATTTGGGTATAAATGGATTCCCTACAATTTTAATAAGTTTAAATGATTTGACTCTTGAGAGAAAGTGAGAGATAAACACATGTACTTAGACAACATGTGATAGCATTTACCTCATCCTATGAAGACGTAAGATCTCCAAGCATGAAAAGTCCACTGACTATTGAATCAGTCAAGCAAAGGCCGAAGTGATCAAAACTAGAATGGAATGAAGCACGAAATGTTCACTAAACCAGTCAAACAAAGGTCAAAATGATCAAAGCCAGAATAAGACCAAAATTTTAATAAACCAAATTAAAGTCAAACAACCTTCAACACAAAGAAGGGGCAAACCGTTGAGTACTCCATCACATAGCTCACCAACACTTATGGGTCGATCACTACATTGTGAAGGGAACATCATTGAACAAACAACTGTTCACCCTCGATGAATCAAGCTACACTTGATACACCTAATGGGTACAAGGGCTCTAACCTTGACAATGTTACTTATCATCAGAATACAATTGAATTCATTAAGAAACGTTGATGACTAAGTACGAGTAATCATCACCGCATACACCTAAAGCTAGCAGCATGAGTAACAACCAATCGATAGAAATACTGAACAAGGTAACAACTAAAGTCGTGGATATGGACGGTAGCTAATCTATCAAATCAAGCAAGTCTTGCACAATTGCTATTAGGCATATGTGAAAAAATGAATTGGTAAAAAGCAGTACCAATAAAAAAATAAACATTTAATTACCCAATCAATTAGCATTCTACTACTCGAGCAAAAATTAGGGCCTCTTTTCAAAACCGAAAAAGAATTATCCGCTGAGTTGAAAACTTGAAAAGGATGGTTCAACCAAAACTTGGGACACTGAGAAAACCACATTGGTTAGAAAACCTAAAAGGGCTAATCAATGGCAGGAGTTAAATCATTTGAAACATTTATACCCCTGTTAATTTCATCAATGAATGGTCATTTTTGTTGAATCTTTATGCATATGCCTATTTTGATTGCTTGCAATTGTAGAACATAAGTTAATAGTACTTCACAATACTGAGTAGTTTTGGAAATAGCAAACTGTCTAGGATAGTGAAATTAATTGTGTACTAAGTAGATTCTTAATTAATAAAGCTGACTTGAGTACATTCAAGGCAGAATAACTCAGTTTTGCTAGATGATTAATTATGTTATGACTTAGAGTAGGAAAAGCTAATTCTATGCTAAGTACTACATAGTTTAGAATTACATCCCTCAGCTCATGTTGAGTTCTACTGTTATTTAAATAAAAGCAGATTCTATTTGACACGTAGAGACTTAATGACACATGTGCTACTAACGTTGTCTGTGATGGAATGGAATATTCTTTTAGTGCTTCTCAGGATAAAAGGTGCTAAAATTTACAAAGATTCCTGTAATCCTCCCAACGTTAAAAATGTCAGTGCGGTTGTGAGAGATTCTTTGCTACAGTCCAAATAAAAGGAATTTCTGTTATGCGACGCATCTCAAGTATCTCCGTGCGATTCGAGGAATGTTGGCAAGGTCATCCAACTGGAAGACACCACGTTCCATTCCAGTGCACCTTTGTCAGAACTAGATTGCTTGATGAAAAATGAGAATTTGTAAGTGGACTTTTATCGCTCCTCAATGTTCAAATTCTATTCTAAATGTCGTGGAATCTATCTCCAATTAGAAGATTTGAAAGGTTAGAAGAGATGAGAAATTAAAGATCAACGATATCATAAAGTTTGCAATGGCTACTTAGCAGAGCTTCAAGTATAAATAGAAGACTGGAGCAAACGTTCAAACTTGGTGAATCACCTCGAATTTCTTAAGTGCTAAAACGTTGCACAAAATACTCTAGCTTCCAAAGAAATTCCATGGCAAGCAATCGGCAAACAGAAAAAGTCTATTCTATTTGTAATAGAGAGAAATTACTTAGATTAACATTGTAAGGATTCAACGCTTCAATAAGTTGAATTCAGTTTGCATTCTTGTATTAATCTAAGTGTCAGTTTGGGAAGGGTACCCAAACTGAGTTGAGCGGTAGTTAGAAAGAAAGGTATTTTTTGTAATTGTGTCTACCCATTGTAAAGGCTTCTTCGCCTATTGAAGGAATGAAATGGATTAAAGCTTAGAGACGCTATCCAGGGAGTGGAGGTAGTCTTGGGGATGTACTAGGATAAATCTCAGGTGTTGACATTCTAAATTTAAGCATTTAGCTTAATGAGTGATCAGCTCATTCATCTCTCTCTCTCGTTCATTATATTGCTTGTTATCTGATCTATGCTAAGTAAGTCTTACTCAGGTAAAGATTGAAGATAAACTGTGCCAACAAAGCTGAGCAGTTTATTCACTTTTATATCGCACTCAACATGCATATAAAAACCAAACTTGGTGATTAAACTTTAAAAATCTAAAAGTAACCAAGATTAAGCATTCACCCCCCCTTTGCTGTTGTTAAGAGCCCGTTTATGGACCAACAAGTGGTATTAGAGCGGTTGCTCAACTTTTAGACTAACTTTCTTTGAGCAAGATCCATAAATGGCTTACAACAACTATCATTCTGGTTCCAGTCAAGCTATTCTCCTTGAAGAGGGGAATGTCTGTTACTAGACCACCTCTATTCGATAGTAATCATTATACATTCTGGAAAAATTGAATGAAAATTCATCCTATCACAAAGCATGCAGACCTGGCTTGCTATTGAGCTTGGTCCCAGATTCCCACTATGGTGAGGAATGGTGTGTATATGATAGTAGATCTAGAGGACTACGATGATGCTGACCTGAGGCATCTCAAAGAGAAGGCTGCAACGATTAACTACTTACACTTTATGTTAGATCTTACTGAGTTCAACAGGGTCTCAGGATGTGAAACAGTACAGGAGATCTGAAAGAAGCTAGAGATTACCTATGAGGTGACCGACAAGGTTAAGGAGTTAAAGATCAATCTCACACTAAGAGAGTATGAGATGTTCTCGATGGGTGCTAGCAAGGGTATTCAAAGCATGAATATTAGGCTCATTAACATTGTTATTGAACTGAAGAGGCTTGGAAAGGAGTTCAGCAAGGAAGAGCTCGTCAAGAAGATTCTCCGCACTCTTACAATAGAGTGGGATTCCAAGAAGAGCACTATTAAGGAGGCTCATGATCTTAAGACCTACAGCTATGATGAGCTGATAGGCACCTTGCTAACTCATGAGATGTCTTCAAGGAAATACTCAGATGACTCCAAGAGGAATCAGGGCAAGGAGGGCAAAGCCATTATCCTTAAAGTAGATTCATTTTATGAGTCCACTAGCTGTGACTCTGATGATCAAATGGCCCTTCTGATCAGGCATTTCAAACACTTCGTTAAGAAGTTCTGGAAATTCAACAGTAAGAAGAAGTTTACCACTAAAACAAAGTCAACTCAGCACCAGCGTAGAGCTGAGGAAGGACCGAAGAAGGAGTACAGCAAAGACATTAAATGTTTTATCTGTGGAGAGAAAGGTCACATTTAGTCGAGCTATTCAAATGTGAAGAAGGACAGGTTCAAGAAGAGGTTCTCCAAGAAAAATGAAGCACTTGCTACCACTTGGAGCGATTTAGAAGAATCTTCATCATCTGATGAAGAAGCTACTAACTCGACCAACCTCTGCTTGATGGCTATCGAGAATTGTGGTGAAGGCTCGGCATCGACCTTTGGTAGAGATCATTCCCCTATCAATTTTGAAGCTGAGCATGATAAAGGAAAAGCTCCTCAAGCTGAGGTACATTCTGAACTTCCTTTATCCATTGATGAATTCACCTAGGCTCTCTTTGATGTTATGAAACTGACTAATAAATCAATGAAGAACGTTAAAGAGATAGTGAGGAGAAGTGACGATCTGGAAGATATGAATGCTTCCTTATCGGTTGATATCCATTTTCTTCAAGAAAAAGTTGTGTATCAAGAATGTGCTATCAGCACGCTCACTAAGCAATTAGATGAGTTGATTGCTGAGATAACAGCTTTAAAGAAGAAAGGGGTTCCTCCACCAGCAAACAATCAAACTCAAAGTAACCAAATTTACATTTCTAAGAGGCAGAATTCATCTAAATAGAAGAAATCGAGCCAGCCTAAACCAAAAATGGTGTGTCATTTTTGTAGGAAAGCTAGACATGCCACAGTTCTCTATAGGCACAAAAATGGTTATCACGATGAGTGCGACTAGTCAAACTTAAGCACTACTAACAAAGGAAGACCTAGCTCAAAAGCATGGGTACCTAAGAAAACATGATTGTTTTGCAGGTGAGCCTTAGATCCACTAATGACTCTCAAATGTGGTATTTGAATAGCAGATGCTCTAGGAATATGATAGGAGATGAAGCCAGTTCATCTCATTGGAGCGCAAAAGAAGTGGAAGTGTCAGTTTTGGAGAAAACTAGAAAGGCAAGATTGTAGATTGTGGCACTGTTGGTGTCTCTCCTTCAATCAAAGAGGTTTCTCTTATCAAGGGTCTGAAGTTCAATCTGCTCAATGTAGCCCAGCTCTGCGACAAAGGCAGGAAGGTTATATTTAACTCAACAGGATGCTCAATAATTGATTGTAAAAAACTGACTCAACTATACTCTTTGCTCCCAGGATCAGTAATGTTTATATGATTGATTTATCCTCTAGCTCCACTAACGTTTATCTTATATCTAAGGAGGATAATTCATGGCTTTGGCAATGAAGGTTGGGTCATATTAATATGAACATTCTGTCCAAACTGGCCAAAAAGCAATTAGTTGTGCTCTGCTTGTTAGCTTGGTAAGCAAGTTAAGAAATCATTTAGATCAGCAAATCACGTAGTAACTAAGCGATCGTTAGAGTTACTCCACCTTGATCTTTTTGACCTAGTTCAGCCTATGAGCTTGGGTGGTAAGAGATACACATTGGTGGTAGTAGATAACTTCACGAGATTCACATGGGTAATCTTGCTGAGTAGCAAAGACGAGACTTATGAATCTTTTGTCAAGCTCAGTGAACAGATAATGAACGAAACTGGAGATAGAATCTGTAGAATCTAAAGTGATCATGGATGTGAATTTGAGAATTTCCATTTTGAAGAATTTTGTTCATCACAAGGAATTGATCACAATTCTCTTCTCCTTATATGCCTCAACAAAATGGGGCTGTAGAAAGGAAGAATAGGATAATAATTGAGATGGCTCAATCCATGCTGAGCGATAACAATCTATCAAAGTACTTTTGGGGAGAAGCTATTAACACAGCCTATTATATCTTGAATCGAGTTTTAATTCGCCCAATTCTTGAGAAAACTTCCTATGAGCTTTAGCGAGGGTGCAAGCCTAAAATTGGTAATCTCAGAACTTTTGGCTGTTAGTGCTATATTCTTAACACCAAGGAGCAATTAGGAAAGTTTGATCATAAGTTAGATGAAGGTATCTTTTTTGGGACACTCAACTAATAGTCAGGTATATAGAATATATATAAAGCGTACCCCCCCTTTTAGAGGAGTGTATGCATGTAGATTTTGATGAAACTAACATTGTAGAAAGGCATCCCTCTGATTAAGATGAAGGAGTTCCCTGTTTTCAAATCAACTCAGTATGCCATAAGCTGTGCTACCCAACTCAACATAAGAGCCCCCAATTGAGGAAGCCAAAGATGACGATGAAGATCTTTCTATCAACTTCAACGATGTCAAAGATCAACCTCCACCTCAGCATCCAGCTGTCGATCCTCTAGCAGCTAACCCGAGTCTTCCAAGAGAGATTAGAGTTCATCGCAACCATCCGCTAGATAGCATAGTTGATGATGTTCATAATCCTGTGATGCCGCGAGTGTTCACCACTTTTCTACAGATAATATAAAAGTTCTAAATATGAACAGGTGTTGTCAGTACTGTTTATCAAATAGAAAATGATGATAATTGCAAGTATATAGTTGTGATGTAGTTTTAGAAGATATCGATCCCACAGCGAAGGAATTCGGTTCTAAAGATCAACTAGAGTTACGAAACGAAAGAAAATAAAATAAGTTGAAGGTTTTGAATGGTAGACTGATGAATGGACAGATGCATGAAAAGATTAGAGAAGATGCAAAGCATATAGATATTCCCTAAGAACAAGTATAGTAGAGTAAAATATGCAAAATAATCAAGAATGTTTCATTCACTAGATAACTTCAACAAACTCAGTTCTAGATGCCCAAATATCCTATAATTCACCGTAGAGCAACACATGACATGACTTTTCTAGATCTCGGGTAAATGAATTATGACACTTATAAAAACCTAGATAACAATAACACTATGCTTAATACGGGTTGCTCTCACATAGCAATATTTAGCAAGTTACCACTCAAAAAATGTTAGCTCACTAAATAGCATTATAATCATAGATCCAGTGATTATACAAAATCTTGTTAACCCCAAAACCACTCTTAAAGTCAACTTGAAAGCATATAACTTCATTAATATAAGTGACACAAGATGAAATACTCGTTATGACACATAGACATATCATAAACTTCTAATTAAAAGTATAAGTAGAAAACAATGTAAAGTTGTAAGGTATGCAAGTGAAAGTTGATCAAACCGTATCCACTCTTTAATGGGAGCCGTCAATTCCCACAATTCATGCGTGTACTTTGAATTCGGTCTCGACTCATACAAAACCTCTGTTAGGATGCTATTCCTTGTGAATATTAAATAAATGAATGTTGAAGAATAGAAACTTTTATCGATAAGTGCTTTGCAATTACACTCATACAACAATCACTTGCATTTGTGGAGAAATCTAGTGATTGAAATAAGAATCGAATCAGTTATACATTTTTCTCTCTAACACTTTGAACTTAGCTAAATCTATATAACTTTCACTCTCTATCTATCATGTATCATGCCATACATGTCATCTTACACCATCTATACGAACTGGTTGATTTTAACCTCTATTTATAGAGTGTGAAAGGTTGCGTTTATCTAAACGAATATTCATGTCCATTGGTAAAGGGTTGCATTATCTTCAATGTGATTGGATGCAAGATTTCATCCTTATCTACATTGGATAGGCACCTTTTTATGGTTGCATTGTCTCTAAAAAGTGTCTCTTAGCCTCGTAGTTGATGGCGATTGATCGTTCTTATCCGGTGGTTGGAAGTTGAGAAAAGTTTATCAAACCCGTCATAATTTGTGAGCGTGACATACATGTCGTGATCATGAATGTAAGTTGGTAACTGAAAATTTGGCCAATCGTGAGTAGGAATCACGATCGTGACATGGTTGTGACTTATGCTTTTCTTCATGATTCTTCTTTGCAACTTAACCGATCTTTGATAATTTCGATCCTAAGCCAATTCCTTGCATTCCACACATCTTTTTATACCTTTTTCACTCTTTTTCTATAGAATTCCATCTTTGATCATGATAAGTGTATAATTACTCTTATTAACATGATAATTTTACACATTAAACACTATAGTTTAAGTAATTTTTATACTTCATATAAAATATTTCACATGGTATGTAGTTGTTTTTTATGCAAATGCAGGTACTAGGTAAATCTTGGAAGTAAAATTTTTAAAGTTGGAAATCTATAAAAAAAAGAGTGAAAAAGGTGCAAAAAGATGCATGGAACTTAAGAATTTGACAAAGGATCGAAGATGACAAAGATCGGTAGAAATCGCAAAGAGGAATCATGTGAAAAAAGGCATGCCACAATCGTGACACACATATCATGGTCGCGACTTGATAACTTTCACAATAGAAAGTTGCCAACCAAGTATTCACGGTCGTGACAATCATTCACGATCGCGACCTTTACGGTATTTTGGTCAAATCTTCTCTTCATTCAACCACTGAATAAGAATGATTAACCACCATCAACCACCATCAAGTACCAAATGAAAGGACACCTTTTGGAAGTCAACCAATCATGAAAAGATGCATTTCCATTGTGGTTAAGATCAAACCAATTCAAACAATCATAATGAAGCGGTGTAATTCTTCACCAATGGAAATGACTCTTCGTTTGGATAGACGCAACCCTGCGTAATCTATAAATGAGGCTCCAAACTCACCAATTTCATGGCATGGAATGGTGTGTGGATTATGAGGTGTGGCATGAGTGATAAGTGTGTCTCATAGATAGAGAGTAAAAATATCTAAATTTCGCTATGTTCATAAGTGTTAGCGAGAAAATGTATAAGTGATTCGAACCTTATTTCGATCACTAGATTTCTCTACATATTCAAGTGATTGCTGTATAAGTGTAATTGCAAATCACTTATCAATAAAAGTTTTCATTCTTCAATATTCATGTATTCAATATTCACAAAGAATAGCATCCTAGCGAAGGTTCTGTAGGAGTTGAGACCAAATTCAAAGCAGACGCAAGAATTGCGGAAATTTATGACTCCCATCAAAAAGTGGATATGGTTTGATCAACTTTAGCTTTCACTTGCATACCTTACAACTTTTCTTTGCTTTCTACTTATACTTTATATTTCAAAGTTTATGATATGTCTATGTGTCATAATGCGTATTTCATGTTGAGTCTTTTATATTGATCAAGTTATATGCTTTTGAGTTAACTTTAAGAGTAGTTTCGAGGCTGACGAGATTGTGTATAATCACTGGATCTGTGATTATAACGCTATTTAGTGAACCAACATTTTTGGAATGGTAACTTGCTAAATATGGCTATGTGAGAGCAACCTGTACTAAGCATAGTAATATTGTTATCCAGGTTTATATAATCATCTTAATTCATTTGCACAAGATTTAGAAAAGTCATATCATGTGTTGCTCTGTGGTGAATAATTGAATATCTCAGTGTTTAGAACTAAATCTTTGAAATTAATCTAGTGCACATAATATCTTTGATGATTTTGCACGTTTTCTTTTCTATACTTGTTCGTAGGGAATATCTATATACTTTTTATCTCTAATCTTTCATACATTTACTATCCATCCATTATTCTAATCCTCCAAAATAAATTACATTATTTTCTTTTGTTCCATTCCTCTTGTTGATCTTTAGAACTAGTTCCTTCCCTGTGGGATCGATATCTTTTAAAACCTCATTGTTGTATACTTATAGTGATCATCATTTTTCTATTTAGATAAGCAATATTGACAACACCTGTTCATATTTTGAAATCTAATCTTATCGGTAGGAAAGTGGAAGATAAGTTTTTTGGCTTCGTTATAAAATATAAATTCCCAGAGTCAGTAGAGTCAAAACCTTGTGAATAAGTTTTCGGCGCCATTGCCGGGGAAGCCAAGTGCGTTCTAGAGATCGAATTGCCGGAGATACGGTACATTTTCTAATTATATCTATATAATTTCTTTCCTAAATTGTATAATTTGTCAATTCTAACCTAGATGTGAAAGAATATGAAATAATCATCCTGGAGGTGATACATCATATTATTACATCTGAATTCTCGATAGAGAGAAGATTTTCTTCTATTTTTCCTATTTACGTTCATGACTTCCATTCTCACTCGTGAATTCTTGATTAAAACTTTCTGTTTCTCAAATTTTGCTAGTCACTATCGCTACAGATACTCGCGATCGTGACTCTTGCAATAACTGTAGTAGTGCGACAATTATTCAGTAGTTATTCCACTAATCTCTATAAAATTGATGCACGTTTGTTCATCAATCACCCACTTCTGGAATCTAAATTCTTCTTTTCCTATTACAATCTATTCCAAATATGAAATTCCTTTATTCCTTTCAAATTTTTCTTTCTTAAAAATTGTAATACCAAACAAATCAAGTCTAGTTCCATCGATGAATCTTCAAGAATGGTACGAGGATCATTTCCCGATCCATTCAAAAGAAGAGGGAGACCATTTTGAGATCAATTGAGATGCTGAGTTCAAAAGTTCCTATACTATCCATAGGAACAGTCTCATTCATCTTTATGTTTATGATAGAGTTATGTATTATTTAAGAATACTCAACTTTATCATTTACTCAAACATGACTCTGGGAACAGTGTGAATAACTGCATGGAAATTTTTGCCATATTGACATGGAAGAACGATAGGCAGAACTATTTAATCTATCGACACCATGGGAAAGAGTATAAACTGACAAGGAAGGCTCTGGTTAAGTACTTGGGATTTCTGAGGGATTACTTTAACAAGATGTTACCTGGCTGGGATCCTATACCAACTTGGAATCGCTTGACTAGCCAAACCAAGTTCAAACAAGAATCTACCTATAGGTAGTGGATTCGTGATCCTTGTTTACTTGCATTACACTTTTATGTAAGTGGTGCATTGTTTGGTAAAACCAATTTCGATCTTGTCATTCCTGAAAATTGTTCATGATAGAAGTAATTTGGAATGGCACACCTGTTGATATTTCAGGGATTATGATGTAGACTCTTATGTCTGCCACAATTGATCCTTGTAGGATAGCTTATGGGTGTCGGTAGATGTGAATCTGTTAGGCCAGATTGGGAGAATGCCCTATGCCACAGAAATCTTAACTAGTGAAGACATGATTCCAGAGTTAACAATGAGAGTCTTTTTTAGCATGATTTTCTAGTAAGGTGCATTGGAGAAGAGAGAATAACCTATAATTAGAGATCATGGGATAAAAGGGTGGAAGCGGATAGATAAAGAGAGAGGGAAAATAAGCAGGAGGAAGAGCGTAAAGTTTCCAACATCGGTGGAAGGTTGAATGACCTTATGGAAGGGCATATTTCAATCCATAGGAAAATCGATGACATTTGTACTTTGATGATTAATGTCAAGCGAGATCTAAGGGAATCTTACTATAAGATTGACCAAATAATAGAATCGCTTCCCTCTAAATAAATTTCATCTTTTCATTTAGATTTCAGAGTTTGTATAGTTTGATTTTATTTGTGTTTCATTGTTTATTTGTATAGTGTGTTAAATATGAAATGAAATTTTGAAAAACAAAACGTTGATGTTCAATTGCTATCTTCACCATGACTACTCAAGGTATAAAATAGTAAATGTTTATCATTTATATTTAACAATGTTTTTTTGCATTTGTGTTTCTAAGTTATTTTAGGTACAAGTCTAAAAATTGAAAATTTGAAGAATTAAAGAAGATCGTGACCGCGACATTCAACTTGCGCTCATGACAATTTGCAATAAACTTTCAGTTTCTATCATGAGGAAGATCATGATCGTCACAAGCCTTCGCAATCGTAACACGGGCAAATTATAACTGTTATAGATCACGATCTAATACAAGATAGATGGCTAAAACCACCATTAATGGCTAGTTTTGAGCAATAACGGCTATATTGGTAATTATGACCAATTAAAGACCTCTTAAACCTCTATAAATAGGTCTAAGTTGAACCCTAACCACCACAACCTTCAAAAAGATTACAAAATCTCTGAAATTTCTTCATCTTCAACCTTCAACATTCAATTTTTCTTCTTAACCTTTACACTTCAAAACAATCAAGATGCCTCTGAAGAAATCTGCAAATAGAAGGGAAAGCTAAACATACCAAGAGGAGTATGGTTGTCCTTTCCCTTTAAGGGCAAGAGAAAAAGGCAAACACTATCAAAATCTTAACAAATTGGATGTCACGTGGATGATATTCCCATATTTGGTCTTCTTGGAAACATTGAATCTCCATAGAGAGATGGAGGTTTATCTTTTGACTCTTGGACTCACAAATTTGTGGATATGCATTTTTCACAAAATTGAGATTGGATTCTCGAATGTCTAGTAACATTCGACAATGAAGATGCAAGGAAAAGGGTGATTCAATTTTGTATTCAAGGATGACATGACACCGTCACAAGATAGATGATGGGTGAATGGTTTGGATTTGAAATTGTTAATTAATCGAGCATGACGGATTCTTTTCAACTAATTCAAGTTTGGGAAGAATTATCGGGTAAGAGAGTCTTTGATCCCAAAAATTCTCCTAAAACCTTAGTAAGGATGAGTGAATTCTTCTTCTCTACAAATACCTTTCCACTTCGGTATTTTGTCGATCAAAGAATACAAAAGTCCAAAAGAAAGATTTGTTTGTTCTTTCTTGCACTTTGATGAAGCAAAAAGTGGAATTCGTGGATATCATATGGTATATGATGAAGAAGAATTCTACAAGCATGAGGAACAATATTGAAGCAGCCGAAATTATCACTGCTATCATCTTGGGTGCAAGAGGTGAACTCCCCTATGTCCAACAACCGGGTGAATATTTTCACTATATGGATGGGACTTATTTGAAGAATACCAGACTTCTTCAAGAGAACGATGGTGTATATTCTTTCTACTCCTACTCCAACCGCACCATGAAGCTAATCTTGGCTCATAAAGATTCTACCATCGAACCATCTAATCCAACCGTTAGCCATCGACATGGAAAAGCTCCAATGCTTGAAGTAGAAGAAGATGAAGAAGATGAAGATGAAGCTACAGAATATTGGAATGCGAGCATGCAACAAAAATTAGACAATTACCAAGCGGAAATTGGAGTAATGAAAAGATACATGAAGATTCTTAAGAAGAATAATAAATCGATGCTTCGAAAATTATTATCCTTCTTTCAAAAATAAAATTGTCGATTTACTCCTAGTCCTCAGGATTCTCCTTCTCAATAGAACAGGTTTTCTCTTTTCTTTACTTTTCTTCTTCATATTTTTAGACTAGTTGACTTTTTTAGATTTTCAATTGAATAAAGTCTTCCACAATGAGGACATTGTGTTCTTTAGTGTGGGGAAGACAATTGTAAATCGCAAAAATCCAAAAAAATTTAAAACCGAGGAATTTGAAAAATTTTCTTGATTTATTGTTATTTATATAGTATCCATACCTATACTATACTAACATTTCTCCAAGGTTATTTTGAGTGTTAGGTATTACAAGTTTGATGTTAGTGCAAACTGCGAACAAAATTTTTGTTTCGAATTTGAGCGCATGTTGAATTTGAGCGTTATTAGGACAACATTTATAAATTTGGCAAGGATGAGTGGTGAATAACATTTGAAATCAACATTCAAAGTAAGTTTCGATTTACATTTCAATACAACATGAATTAGTATAAGTTGTATAGTTTTAGTTTAATGCTACCGATAAGTTTAAGTGGAGTAATATCTAGTAGTATTCTTACTATGAGTTTTATATGCAAATCTCAAATAAGTCCTATAAGTATTGAGTGTGTTTAAAGTGTTAGGAGACTATAGCCATAATACTTTGAAATTGATCAATAAAGGATGAGGGTATTGAGAGAAAAAAAATCAAAAGAAAGAGAGGATAACCAATGAGTTATGCAAAAGATAACGAATGGTATGGATCAAAAACTGCAACCATTCAATGTGTGAAAAAAGAAAAGAAAGCATAGCACAAAAAATGGGTGCAAAGTACAAAGTACTTCAAAAATATATGACTAAAAGAAAAGAATGAGAGAAAGTGGTATGGAGCATAAAATGCAACCACTAAAAAAGGGGAGAGTGGTATAGAGTATAAAATGCAACCAATAAGAGTATTTTAGCATCCTAGGTTACCTAAAATTATCTTCAGAGAAAATTATTCGAAGTGTGCTTTCTATGTCCTTTATACTATGCTTAAGAAAAGGAAATATTCGAGTATGCATATAACGCTTATATGAATTGCACCTCCATTAAGAGCAAAGGTATGCAACTGGACTATATGAATTGCACATTACTAATTTATGGGAAATTTCGAACTTCTACATAAATCTTATGCAACGTGGGAATGTGATGCTCACTACAATAGTCTTTCACCAAATGAGGTACGAACTTGAATACTAATTTATACACCTTTATTATTTTTACTTTGAGGACAAGGCAAAAGTTAAGTGTGGGGGTGTGATAAGTGTATAATTACACTTATTATCATGATAATTTTACACATTAAACAATACAGTTTAAGTCATTTTTATACTTCATATAAAAGATTTCACATGGTATGTAGTTTTTTTTTATGCAAATGCAGGTACTAGGAAAATGTTGGAAGTAAAATGATTAAAGTTGGAAATCTATGAAAAAAGAGTGAAAAAGGTACAAAAAGATGCGTCGATCTTAAGGATTTGGCAAAGGATCGAAGATGTCAAAGATCAGTAGAAATCGTAAAGAGGAATCATGTGAAAAAAGGCATGTCACGATCGTGACAGACATATCGTGATCGCTACTTGTTAACTTTAACTACAGAAAGTTGCCAACCAAGTATTCACGGTCGTAACAATCATTCACGATCATGACCTTGACAGTTTTTTGGTCAACTATTCTCTTCTTTTAACCATTTTAAAGAATGATAAACCACCATCAACTACCAAATGAAAAGAAACCTTTTGGAATACAACCAATCATGAAAAGGTTCCTTTCCATTGTGGATAAGATTAAACCAATTCAATCAATCATAATGAAGCGGTGTAATTCTTCACCAATGGACACGACTCTTCGTTTAGATAGACGCAACCTTTCATACTATAAATAGGGCTCTAAACTCACCAATTTCATGGCATGGAATGGTGTGTGGATTATGTGGTGTGGAATGAGTGATAAGTGTGTTGCATAGACAGAGAGTAATAATGTCTAGATTTCGCTACATTCATAAGTGTTAGCGAGAAAATGTATAAGTGATTCAAACCTTATTTCGATCACTAGATTTCTCTACATATTCGAGCGATTGTTGTATAAGTGTAATTGCATATCACTTATCAATAAAAGTTTTCATTCTTCAATATTCGTTTATTCAATATTCACAAAGACTAGCATCCTAGCGGAGGTTCTGTACGAGTCGAGACCGAATTCAAAGCAGACGTAGGAATTGCGGGAATTGATGACTCTTATTATAGAGTGGATACGGTTTGATCAACTTTAGCTTTCACTTGCATACCTTACAACTTTTCTTTGTTTTCTACTTATACTTTCTATTTCGAAGTTTGTAATATGTCTTATGTGTAATAATGTGTATTTCATTTTGAGTCTTTTATATTAATCAAGTTATATGCATTTGAGTTAACTTTAAGAGTAGTTTTGAGGTTAAAGAGATTGTGTATAATCATTGGATCTGTTATTATAATGTTGTTTAGTGAGACAACATTTTTGGAATGGTAACTTGCTAAATATTTCTATGTGAGAGCGAGCTGTACTAAGCATAGTAATATTGTTATCCAGTTTTATATAATCGTCTTAATTTGTTTGCACTAGAATAAGAAAGTCATTTCATGTGTTGCTCTGTGGTGAATAATTGAATATTTGAGTGTCTAGAATCAAATCAGTTAACTTAATCTAGTATACGTAATATCTTTGATGATTTTGCATATTTTCTTTGCTATACTTGTTCGTAGGGAAAATCTATATACTTTTTATCTCTAATCTTTCATACATTTGTCTATCCATCCATTATTCCAATCCTCCAAAATAAATTACATTATTTTCTTTTGTTCCTTTCCTCTTGTTGATCTTTAGAACTAGTTCCTTCCCTGTAGGATTGATATCATTTAAAACTACATCATAACTGTATACTTGCAGTGGTCACCATTTTTCTAGTTAGATAAGTGGTATTGACAACACCTATTCATATTTTGAACTCTTATCTTATCGGTAGGAAAGTGGGAGACAAGGTTTTTGGCTTCTTTATAAAATATAAATTCTCAGAGTCAGTAAAGTCAAAACCTTGCGAACAGATCATTTCACTCCCAAGATTCACCTAGTTTCTGCACTTACATAAAAAACAACTACATACCACGTGAAATCTTTTATATGAAGTATAAAATGACTCTAAACCACATGGTTTTATGAGTAAAAATATCAAGATAATAAGTGTAGTTATACACTTATCACACCCCCACACTTAACATTTGCCTTGTCCTCAAGGTAAACACAACAGAAGTGTATAAAATAGTAATTCAATTTCATAACTCATTTGGCGAAAGACTATTGTAATGAGTACCACATTCCCACATTGCATAAGATTTAAGTAAAGTATACAAAATTTCCCACAAGTTAGTAATGTGCAATTTATATAGTTCAGTTGCATACCTTTGCTCTTAATGGAGGGATAACCGAATTACATCTTCATATAAGTGTTATATGCTTGCACAAATATTTCCTTTTCTCGTGTATAGTATAAAGTATAAAGGACAAAGGGAGCACACTTTGAAAAGATTTATATCAAGGCATTTTTAGGTAACCTAGGATGCTAAACACTCTTAGTGGTTGTATTTTATGCTTTATACCACTTTCTCTTTTTATAAACCATATGTTTTTGAAGTATAGATTTGTACTTTGCACCCATTTTTTATGCTATGCTACTTTTTTTTCACTCATCGAATGGTTGCAGTTTCTGCTCCGTACCATTCCTCACCTTTTGCATAACTCATTGGTTATCCTCTCTTTCTTTTGATTTTTTTCCCTCTCAATACCCTCATCCTTTATTGATCACTTTCAAAGTATTATGGCTATAGTTTCCCTACACTTTAGAAACACTCAATACTTATAGGACGCATTCGAGAATACCATATAAAACTCATAGTAAGAACACTACTAGATATTACTCCACTCAAAACTTATTGGTAGCATTAAACTAAAACTATATAACTTATACTAATTCATGTTGTATTCAAATATGTATCCAAACTTACTTAGAATGTTGCTATTGAATGTTACTCACCACTCATCCATGACAAATGCTAAATGTTGTGCCAATCTACTAAAGCACTCACATTCTCAACGTACGCTCATACTAAAAACAAAAATTTTTTTTCGAAATTTTAACCAACATCAAACTTGTAATACCTAACACTTACAATAACCTTGGAAGATATGTTAGTATAGTATAGGTATGGATAAGGTATAAATAACACAAAATCAAGAAAATTTTTCATTCTTTAAATTTTTTTAATTTTATTTGATTTATACTAATTCAAACCTGGACAAGTGCCCCCACACTAGAGAACACAATATCCTCATTGTGAGAGACTTAACTAGAAATGAAAAAAATGAAACTAAACACACAAAGAAAATGAAAAGAAAAAAAATAAAATGAAAAAGAAAGAGAAATTTGAACCTAGTTATTTTCATTCTTCTGAACTTGAATCAGGAGGACTTGGCGAGATATCCATATTTTGCTTCCTGAAGTATGAACTCAACTTCCGATTCAAAGAAATGTTGGATTTTGTGAGTTGATGAGCATCTTGTTGTATGGAAGCTATGTCAAGGCATGCTTGATTGACATCGTTCATGAACTCCCCTTTTCAAGTATCTTCATTAGCATGTCTACTCCCAAAGGGTTGTCTCGCTTCACTACTTCCGATTTGAACTTCTTCAATGCCTTCGTCGAACTGGTTCTCTCGAGAAGTAGATTCTTCTATTGATCTTAACTTCCTAACCCTTACTCCATAAGTTAAAAATGTAAATTTCCCTTTCTCTCTTCCTTAACTAATCCCGCTTTCTTCATGTAAACTCCTCCCATAGAGTTAAACTTCTCTCTAGGACTATATCAGTATGGTAGTTGGTTCTTCGCTCCCAAAATATTTCTGCAAATTGTATTCACACATATAACTCTAGCCTTTTTATGTGTAGTAATACTAGTGATGGAGTCCAACATGTAAATCGGAAACTTTGGCCTTAATTGCAAAACGGCGCACTCTAATACAACCAAATCTTTCATCGACACTTTGGTAGTCTCATGTCCGAAGAAAAGACTTTGAGAGATAAACTTGTGAAGGTAAAGAAGGTTGTTACTTCGAATGTTCTTGTTGGATGAGTTTTTGACATCGTATCTATCTAATCCTGTTATCTCAATCCATACACTCGCTAGATCATAATCATCTTCCTTTTCAACCTCTTCATAGGATTCTCCAAAACCAAACCACTTAACCAAATCCATTAAATTGAACTTATACTCATCCCCTTCATTCTTAAATTTCCTTTTGAAAGAATTCCCATCCTCCTTAACAGTAACCAAAAACTCGAGGACCCATTCCTCATTAAACGGGAAATGCATATTCACAAAGCTTTCTAACCCAAATAGCAAAAAGTATTCCTCTACTTCTGTATGTATTCTAGCATCAATTGCAAAAGTAGGATCATAGAAGAGTGTACCTTGGAAATCAAAGTTCTTAATCCTCATGTATCTCTCAACTTCTTCTTCACCATAGATCGGAAAAGTGCATCCATACTTGGTTTGTTGATTGACTAATTTAATCTTTTCCTTCGTTGCTACTGATTTCTTTGGAGCTATTGAAATTTAATTCAAGAATTAGAAAGGAAGATTTGTGTTTTGATTTAGGGAAAGACAGAGAAAATTTGCTTTGCAAGAGATTGAAGTTGTGAAAAAGAGTGATTGAATTGTGAAAATCAACTAGGTAAATAGTTATATATATAGGAAATAGAGTATGTTGCTTTTTCAATGAATACATAACTAATATAACGGTTAGAAAAAGAGACGTTACAGCAATAACTCCTGTGAAATTGCGCATATCTTGATCGTGAAAGATCGTCACGATCGTGACTTTCACTTAGACATAAACTAAATGTTTTGACAAGTCCATTCATGAGCGTGAAATAGGTAGCGAGCACGAAATGTTAGAATCCAAAAACTTTTCACTTTTCTTTTATTTTAAAATGACACCAACTTAAAAACACACACAAAAACAAAATAAAAATAAAAATATACTACTATATATATATATATTGGAAAAGATAAGAGATGTAAGTGTTAATGGAGTTTCCCAACTCCTTGACTTCATATTCATGGATGAAATCTAACTTGACAACGTCTTGAATGCAAGCATCGATCAAGTCAAGTTTCATGCATATGTCTTCATCCATCGGATATTTATAAGCCTTATGCATATTAAATTCAACAGTATCGTCACCTATCCTTAACATAATTTTGCCTTACAACACATCTATCAATGCTTTGCCAGTACACATAAAAGGCCTTGCTAAGATTATAGGACATTTTTCATCATATGCAAAATCTAGCACAACAAAGTCTATCAGAAAAACAAACTTATCCACTTTAACTAGCACATCTTCTATTATACCATAAGGACATTTAATAGACTGGTTGGCTAATTGCAAGACCATATTTGTCCTTTTAACTTTATCATCAAGCTTCAACTCTTTGAAGATCAATAAAGGCATAAGATTTATACTAGCCCTAAGATCAGAACAACATTTTGGAAAGGAAATGTTTCCAACCTTACATGGTATTGTTAAACTTCTTTAGTGGGCATTGTAGTAGTTAATATTTTGCTACAATCTTTAGTTAAAGATACTTTCGATATTCTTTCTAAACTACGCTTACGAGATAAAAGTTCTTTAATGAACTTACCGTAGTTTGGAATCTATGTAATGGCTTCAATGAATGAAAGATTGATTTTCAAACCTTTAAGTTTGTTGATGAACTTGATGAATTGCTTATCCTCATTCTTCTTCTTCATTCTTTATGGAAATGTGGTTGAGGGGGATTAACCTTTTCGGAATTAAGTTGTTCATCCACTCCTGCTTTATCATTGGATTTACTCGGATAATCATCCGACACTTCAACATCATTAGCAAGATTCCCGAATGATCTAATTTATCTAGTAATTTTACCACTACAAAGGGTTATAGCATGCACATTTTCCTTAGGATTTCCTTTTGTGTTACTAGGTAAGTGGCCTTTTCCTCCAGATGGAATAGCACTCGCTAATTGACCAACTTGTATCTCCAAATTATGAATAGAAGATGTTTGATTCTTAAATATTTGATCCATCTTGTTCTTTAACTTCTTGTGACATTCCTCAGTCTCTGATTCCTTATAACAAACTCCTTCTAGAAACTTGTCTATCTTACTAGCCAACTATCCTATTTTATCAGTACTCTGATAATTCTTTTGTTGATTATCACCATACTTCCAATTAGAACTCCTATAATTATTTCCATTATTGCCATAAGAATTCCCTTGACTTTGAACATAACTTAATTGCTCCCCTACACATGGTTAAAGTTATACTCAAAAGTAGTGTGCCCTATTTGGCCATAATTTTCACATGTCAAAGGGTTGCTCTTACTTATATGCATATTATCTATCTTATGAAATAATGCAGATATTTGCGCTTGCATAATAGAAATAGGGTCTGATTCATTAACCTTTTTAACTGAACTAGAAGATGTAGATGTAGCATGCGAATGAGTAGGATTAGTAGTACTTACTTGTGCTCTCTCCACTGGACACATACTATTGTTATTTGCCATATCTTCTAAAATATCAAAGGCTTCTTGACTAGTCTTCTTCATAAGAGATCCTGCAACCATAACATCAATCACTCCTCTTGTTACATGATTTATTCCATTGTAGAAAGTTTGCAGAATCACATTCTAGGGTAAATCATGATGAAGACAAACTCGCTGAAGTTCCTTATAACATTCTCAGGCTTCATACAAGGATTCACTATCCTTCTGAGTAAAGGAAGTGATTTATTTAATGAGTATTACGGTTTTGGCTAAAGAAAGCATTTAGTCAGAAAGGCTTGGGCTAATTGATTCCAAGTGGTGATTGAATTTGGGGGTGATTGATTTTGGGGGTAATGAATTCAACCAAACTTTCACTTTATCATGGAGCGTAAATGGAAATAAGTGAAGTTTAACTCCTTCATTAGGAACATTAGGAATTTTGAAAGTATCATAGACTTCAAAAAAGTTTGCAATGTGAGCTTTCGGATTTTCATTGGGTAAACCATGGTATTGCACATTATTGTTGATCATTTGAAGCAATGCTGACTTGATTTCAAACTGATTTGCATTAAATAGTGGTATAGCAATTCCCTTATTATTACCGTTGATGGTCGAAAGGACATAATGTATGAGCCTTGGTTGAGGCTGATCATGATTTGGTTGTTCTTCGTCAGCCATCCTTTTTCTTTGTCTCTTATTTATCCATCTTCTGATCGTAACAAATTATTCAATTTCTGATTCGAAAGATGCCAAACTTTTTCTCGAACTACGCGTACTTAGCATGCACACACTAGAAAGAAAAATCAATGAATAAGCAAGAAAAATATGTTAATAACAAAATATAAATACATAAAACCAAAAAAAAAACAAAAACAAATAAATCTAATTGACACATAAATATAATTGCCCGTTCTCCGGCAATTTGATCTCTAGAACAAACTTGCCTTCCCCGGCAACTTGATCTCTAGAATGCACTTGTCTTCCCCAGAAATGGTGCCAAAAACTTGTTCACCACTTTTCTACTGATAATATAAAAGTTCTAAATATGAACAGGTGTTGTTAGTACCGCTTATTAAATAGAAAAATAATGATAACTGCAAGCATACAGTTGCGATATAGTTTTAAAAGATATCAATCCCATGGGGAAGGAATTCAGTTCTAAGGATCAACTTGACTTACGGAATAAAAGAAAATAAAATAAGTTAAAGGTTTTGAATGGTAGACTAATGAATTAACAGATGCATGAACAAATTAGAGAAGATGCAAAGCATATAGATATTCCCTAAGAACAAGTATAGTGGAGTAAAATATGCAAAATAATCAAGAATGTTTTATGCACTAGATCCCTTCAACAAACTCGGTTCTAGACACCCAAATATCTTATAATTCATAGCAGAGCAACACACGAAATGAATTTTCTAAATCTAGGGTAAACGAATTATGACACTTATAAAAACCTGGACAACAATAATACTATGCTTAATACGGATCACTCTCACATGGCCATATTTAGCAAGTTACCACTACAAAAATGTTTTCTCACTAAACAGTGTTATAATCACAGATCCAGTGATTATACACAATCTTATTAACTCTTAAACTACAATTAAAGTCAACTTGTAAGCATATAACTTCATTAATATAAGTGACGTAAGATGAAATACTCATTATAATACATAGACATATCATAAACTTTGAATTAGAAAGTATAAGTAGAAAACAAAGTAAAGTTGTAAGGTATGCAAGTGAAAGCTAAAGTTGATTAAACCGTATCCACTATTTAATGGGAGTCATCAATTCCCGCAATTCCTGCGTCTACTTTGAATTCGATCTTGACTCGTAGAGAACCTCCATTAGGATGCTATTCCTTTTGAATATTGAACAAAGGAATGTTTAAGAACAGAAACTTTTATTGATAAGTGCTTTGCAATTACACTCATACAAGAATTGCTTGAATTTGTGGAGAAATCTAGTGATCGAAATAAGAATCGAATCACTTATGCATTTTTCTCTCTAACACTTTGAACTTAGCAAAATCTATATAACTTTCACTCTCTATCTATCATGTATCATGCCATACATGTCATCTTACACCATCTACACGAAATGGTTGATTTGAACCTCTATTTATAGAGTGCAGTTGCGTTTATCCAAATGAATGGTTATCTCCATTGGTGAAGGGTTGCATCATCTTCAATGTGATTGGATGCAAGTTTTCATCCTTATCTTCAATGGATAGGCACCTTTTCGTTGCTGCATTGTCTCAAAAAGGTGTCTCTTCGCCTGACAGTTGATTACGGTTGATGGCGATTGATCGTTCTTATCCGGTGGTTGGAAGTTGAGAAAAGTTTATCAAACCTGTCACGATTCATGAGCATGACATACATATCATGATCGTGAATGTAAGTTGGTAACTAAAGGTTTGTGAAGAATGATAAGTCACAATCGTGATAGATAGTCGCGAGCATGATTTGGCTAATAGGGAGTAGGAATCATAATCATGACTTGGTCGTGACTTATGTTTTTCTTCATGATTCTTCTTTGCAACTTTACCAATCTTTGATAACTTGATTCCTAAGCAAATTCCTTGCATTCCACGCATCTTTTTGTACCTTTTTCACTCTTTTTGCATAGAATTTCATCTTTGATCATTTCACTTCCAAGATTCACCTAATTTCTGCACTTGCATAAAAAACAACTACATACCATGTGAAATCTTTTATGTGAAGTATAAAATAACTCTAAACCACATCATTTTATGAGTAAAAGCATTAAGATAATAAGTGAAAATGTACACTTATCAGTGAGGTCAGCTCAGTAGGATGATGAGTCATCCAGCTTTCATTTCATTGATCAAACCTAAGAAGTTTGAAGATGTAGAAGGAGATGATTATTGGATAATCGCACTGTAAGAGTGATAAGTGTATAGTTACACTTATTATCATGAAATTTTCAATCATAAAATGATATGGTTTAGTTTCATTTTATGCTTCATATAAAAGATTTCACGTGGTATGTAGCTATTTTTTATGCAAATGTAGAAACTAGGTAAATCATGGAATTAAAATGATCAAAGATGGAATTCTATGTAAAAAGAGTAAAAAGGTGCAAAAAGATGCGTGGAATACAAGGATTTAGCTTAGGATTAAAGCTATCAAAGGTTGGCAAAGTTCCGAAGAAGAAACATGAGGAAAAAGACATGTCATGATCGTGACACCCATTAGCAGTCGTGACTTATTACTCTTCATAAAAAGCAAGTTATAAATCATTATTCATGATCGTGACATGTGATTCACAATCACGATTTGTGACTGTTATTTGTTATCTCTTTTGAACTACTAATCGCCAGATAACAATGATCAACCGCCATCAACTACCAACCGAAAAGACACCTTTTAGAAGTCAACCAATCATAAAAAGGTGCCTTTCTTTGTAGATGAGGATGAATCTTTGCATCCAATCATATTGAAGTGATGCAACCCTTCACCAATGGACACGACTCTTCATTTGGATAGACATAAACCTTCACACTCTATAAATAGGGTTCAAATCACACCAATTTCATGTATGATGGTGTGGGAAATAAGTGTAGGCATTGAATGATAGTATGCATGTATAGATAGAGAGTGAAAATATCTAGATTTCGCAATGTTCAAATTCTTAGAGTGAAAAATGTATAGCTGATTCGATTTCTATTTCGATCACTATATTTCTACACAAATTCGAGCTTTTGTTGTATGAGTGTAATAGCAAAGCACTTATCAATAAAAGTTTTCATTTTTTAACATTCTTTTATTCGATATTCACATAGAATAGCATCCTAGCGAAGGTTTTGTACGAGTCGAGACTGAATTCAAAGTAGAAGCAGGAATTGCAAGAGCTGACGACTCCCATTAAAGAGTGGATAAGGTTTAATCAACTTTAGCTTTCACTTGCATGCCTTACAACTTTACTTTGTTTTCTGCTTAAACTTTCTATTATGAAATTTATGATATGTCTACGTGTAATAACAAGTATTTAATCTTGCGTCATTTATATTAATTAAGTTATATGCTTTCGAGTTAACTTTAAGAGTGATTTAGAGGTTAACAAGCTTGTGTATAGTCATTAGATATGTGATTATAACGCAATTTAGTGAGCTAACATTTTTGGGTGGTAACTTGCTAAATATGGCTATGTGAGAGCGACCCGTACTAAGCATAGTAATATTATTATCTAGGTTCTCATAAGTGTCATAATTCATTTACCCTAGATTTAGAAAAGTCATCTCATGTGTTTCTCTATGGTGAATTAGTGAATATTAGGGCTTCTAGAACCGTATTTGTTGAAGTTATTTAGTGTACAAAATATTCTTGATGCTTTTGCATGTTTTGCTCTACTAAACTTGTTCTTAGGAAATATCTATATATTTTACATTTTCTCTAATCTATTCATGCATCTTTCTATTCATCAGTCTATCATCCAAACCATCCAAACCCTACAAATTATCTTATTTCATTTGTTCCATAACTCTAATTGTTCTTTAGAACCAAATTCCTTCCCTATGGGATTGATATCTTTTAAAACTACCTCGAAATTGTATACTTACAGTGGTCACAATTTTTCTATTTTGATAAGCGGTATTGATAACACCAGTTCCTATTTTGAACTTTTAACTTATCAGTTGAAAAGTGGGGAACAAGGTTTTTGGCTTCATCACCGATTATAAGCCCTCTAAATTATTACAGTCTAAACCTTGCTATCAAGTTTTTTACGCTGTTGCCGAGGAAGGCAAGTGTGTTCTAGAGATTAAATACTCGGAGACTATGGTACTAAGTCTATAAAATTGAAGAAATAAAAGGATTAAAGAAGGTCATGATAGCGACTATAGATCGCGCTCGTGAAGTTACGATCGCGACACGGGGCCCGGATTCTCCTTCACAATAAACAGGTTTACTCTTTTCTTTTCTTTTCTTTTTCAAATTTTTAGACTAGTTGTTTATTTTTAGTTTTTAGATTTTCGATTTAATAACATGTATCATAATGATGGCATTGTGTTCTTTAGTGTGGGGGGGCATTTGTATAAAATCCCAAAAATCTAAAAAAAAATTAAATAAATTAAAAAATTGAAGAATTTGAAATTTTTTCTTGATTTTATGTTGTTTATACATTATCCATACCAATACTATGCTAACATTTGTTCCAAGGTTATTTTGAGTGTTAGGTATTTCAAGTTTGATGTTAGTGCAGATTTCGAACAAAATTTTTGTTTTGTGTATGACCACACGTTGAGAGTGTGAGCGTGTTTGCACAACATTTAGCATTTGGCAAAGATGAGTGGTGAGTAACATTCAAAAGCAACGTTCCAACTAAGTTTCGATATATATTGCAATGCAACATGAATTAGTATAAGTTGTATAGTTTTAGTTTAATGCTATCGATAAGTTAGTAATGGAGTAATATCTAGTAGTGTTCTTACTATGAGTTTTAAATGCTATTCTCGAATAAGTCCTATAAGTATTGAGTGTGTTTAAAGTGTTGGGAAACTATATCTATAATACTTTGAAAGTGAACGATTAAGGATGAGGGTATTGAGAGAAAAATATCAAAAGAAAGAGAGGATAACCAATGAGTTATGAAAAAGGTGGGAATGGTATAGAGCAAAAACAACAACAATTCAATGAGTGAAAAAAAAGAAAATAGTATAGCACAAAAAATGGGTGCAAAGTACAAATCTGTACTTCAAAAACATATGCTTAAAAGAAAAAAAAATAAGGGAAAGTGGTATGGAGTATAAAATGCAACCACTAAAAAATAGGGGAGAGTGGTATGGAGCATAAAATGCAATCACTAAGAGTGTTTTTAGCATCCTAGGTTACCTAAAAATTCCTTGAGATCAAACTTTCCAAAGTGTGCTCCTTTTGTCCTTTATACTTAATACTATACTTGAGAGAAGGAAATTTTCGAGTAAGCATATAACACTTATATGAAGACACAATTCGGTTGACTCTCCATTAAGAGCAAAGTTACACAACTGAACTATATAAATTGCACATTACTAATTTGTGGAAAATTTCAAACTTTTACTTGAATTTTATACAACGTGGGAATGTGGTACTCACTACGATAGTCTTTCGCCAAATGAGGTACGAACTTGAATTACTATTTTATACACATCTATTGTGTTTACCTTGAGGAGAAGGCAAAATTTAAGTGTGGGGGTGTGATAAGTGTATAATTACACTTATTATCATGACATTTTCAATCATAAAACGATATGGTTTTGTTTCATTTTATACTTCATATAAAAGATTTCACGTGGTATGTAGTTGTTTTTTATGGAAATGTAGAAACTAGGTAAATATTGGGAGTAAAATGTTCGAATTTGGAATTCTATGCAAAAAGAGTGAAAAAGGTGCTAAAAGATGCGTGGAATTCAAGGATTTGGCTTATAATCAAACCTGTCAAAGATTGGCAAAGTTGCAAAGAAGCAACATGAGGAAAAAAAACATGTCACGATCGTGACACCCATTAGTGATCGTGACTTCTTACTCTTCATAAACAGCAAGTTATAAATCATTATTTACAATCACGACATATGATTCGCGGTCGTGACTTGTGATGGTTATTTAATATCTCTTTTCAACTACCAACCGGCAGATAACAACAATCAACCACCATCAACTGCCAACCAAAATGACACCTTTTGAAAGTCAACCAATCATAAAAAGGTGCCTTTCTATTGTGGATGAGGATGAATCTTTGCATCCAATCATATTGAAGTGATGCAAACCTTCGCCAATGGACACGACTCTTCATTTAGATAGACATAACCCTTCACACTCTATATATAGGGTTTAAATCACACCAATTTCATGCATGATGGTGTTGGAAATAAGCATAGGCATTGAATGATAGTATGCGTGTATAGATAGAGAGTGAAAATATCTAAATTTCACTACGTTCATAGTCTTAGTGAGAAAAATGTATAAGTGATTCGATTCCTATTTTGATCACTATATTTCTACACAAATTCGAGCGTTTGTTTTATGAGTTTAATTGCAAAGCACTTATCAATAAAATTTTTCATTCTTAAACATTCTTTTGTTCGATATTCATAGAGAATAGCATCCTAGTGAAGGTTCTATATGAGTTGAGACCAAATTCAAAGTAGATGTAGGAATTGCAGGAACTGACGACTCCCATTAAAGAGTCGATACAGTTGAATGAACTTTAGCTTTCACTTGCATGCCTTACAACTTTACTTTATTTTCTACTTATACTTTCTATTTCTAAATTTATGATATGTCTATGTGTCATAACAAATATTTCGTTTAGCGTCATTTATATGAATTAAGTTATATGCTTTCGAGTTAACTTTAATTGTGATTTCGGGGTTAACAAGATTGTGTATAATCACTAGATCTATGATTATAACGTTGTTTTGTGAGCCAACATTTTTGGAGTGGTAACTTGCTAAATATGGCTATGTGAGAGTGATCTGTACTAAGAATAGTAATATTGTTATCTAGGTTCTTATAAGTGTCATAATTCGTTTACGCTAGATTTAGAAAAGTCATCTCATGTGTTGCTCTACAGTGAATTATTGAAAATTAGGGCATCTCTAACCGTATTTGTTGAAGTTATTTAGTATACGAAATATTCTTGATGATTTTGCATGTTTTTCTCTGCTAAACTTATTCTTAAGAAATATCTATATATTTTACATTTTCTCTAATCTATTCATGCATCTGTCTATTCATTAGTCTATCATCCAAACCATCCAAACCTTACAAATTTTCTTATTTCATTTGTTCCGTAACTCTAGTTGGTCTTTAAAACCGAATTCCTTCCCTATGGGATCAATATCTTTTAAAACTACATCGAAACTGTATACTTGCAGTGGTCACCATTTTTCTATTTTGATAAGGAATATTGACAACACATGTTCATATTTTAAACTTTTAACTTATTGATAGAAAAGTGAGGAATAAGGTTTTTGGCTTCATCACCGATTATAAGCCCTCTAAATTAGTATAATCAAAACCTTGCGATCAAAGAGGAATTGGATCAATTCAAGCATAATGATGTGTGGGAACTCGTTCCTAGGCCTAAAGGGAAATCAATTATCGGCACCAAATGGGTATTCATGAACAAGCTAGATGAAGATGGCATTGTTGCCAAGAACAAGGCCAGGCTTGTTGCTCAAGGCTACAACCAGCAAGAAGGCATCGATTATGATGAGACCTATGCACTAGTAGCCCATCCTAAAGCTATTCAAATCCTTTGTGCTTTCGCATCCCACATGAATTTCAAACTATTTCAAATGGATGTCAAAAGTGCTTTCCTGAATGGATTCATTTAAGAAGATGTCAATGTTCGACAGCCTTCAGGCTTTGAAGATGCGAAGAATCCTGAGCATGTCTTCAAATTGAAGAAAGCCCTTTATGGATTGAAGAAGGCTCCAAGAGCTTGGTTATGAGAAGCTGACCAATTTCTTGATCAGCAAAGGTTATGAAAGGGGTAAAGCAGATACAACTTTGTATATTAGGCGAAGGAAAGAAGATGTGTTTCTTGTCCAAATATACATTGATGATATTATATTTGGAGCAACTGATGGGAAGCTGTGCTAGGAATTCAGCAAGCAAATGAAGAGTGAGTTTGAGATGTCTATGATGGGAGAGCTAAATTTCTTTCCTAGACTTCAAATAAAGTAAACTAATGATGGAATCTTCGTCAGTCAGTCCAAATACACCAGAGAAGTTCTAAAGAAATTTGACATGGAACATTCGAAGCTAATGTCTACTCCTATGGCGACAGATACTATCTTGAGTAAAGATGAAGCTGGTAAACCTGTGGATAGCAAATTCTACAGAGGAATTATCGGTTCTCTTCTTTATATCATATCTAGTAGGCTAGACTTACAATATGCGGTGTGCTACTGTGCTCGGTATCAAGCTAACCCTAGAAAATCTCACTTAGTAGCAGTGAAGAGGATTCTCAGGTACTTGTAAAGCTCACTTGAAGTAGGTCTGTGGTATCCTTGTAGTTCAGATTTCACTCCTAGAGGATTCACAAATGCTGATTATGGAAGATACAAACTCGACAGGAAGAGTACAATAGGAGGATGTCATTTCCTTGAAGAGTGCCTTGTCTCTTGGTACAGTAAGAAGTAAACTTCTATTACATTGAGTACAACTGAAGCTGGGTACTTGGCATCAAGAAGTTGCATAGCACAATTGCTTTGGATAAAGCAGGAACTAGAAGATTATGTATCAAGTCTAATTCTCTTGAGGTTATGTGTGATAACAAGAGTGCAATTGATTTATCCAAGAATCTAATTCAGCATGGGAGAATGAAGCATTTTAATATCAGGCAACACTTCATTAGAAATCATGTGCTATGAGGAGATGTTAAGATAGAGTATGTTCTATCAGAGGGGCAGCACGTTGATATCTTCACCAAAGAATTGCCAAAGGAACAATTCTTTGTATTGAGGTAATTGATTGGTATGGAAAATCCATAATGAAGAAGTAGGATGAAAATCTCATAAATTCAGCTAAGTGTTGGAGATCAAGCATAAGATGACACGTGGATAACACTATTAAGGTTTTTTTTTGAAGAAACGGCGTGAGGAACAATTCATGGTTAAAATTCAAATATGTGTTTTCAAAGAGACACAGGCGTGAATTGGAAACATTTTCTTCTAATCTCACCGTTTATCTAAAGGAATTAATCTAGAGGTCAGTCACAGCATTCATTTTCATCAGAAGCTAAGATCATGACATGTATCAAGGAGAGATGAGATCGTCTATGTAAGTTGAACAGTTGAAGAGAATGGGTCACTTGCTTTCTATGAATTTGAATCATCTGAGCATTTGAACCCTAATTTCTTATTCTTTCAATCTTCTCTCAAAATCTCTCAAATGGCAAGAACCAAGACCACCTTCAAAATCCTGAAAACTACTGCTATGAAGATTATTGTGAACGTGGAAGGGAACTGAAAAGCTTACTCTTGAAGCGGGCATTACTTTAGAAAGAGTAGGTTGGGAAGATGGCTTGGATTTTGGTCCAGTCTTTGAAGTAAACTATGAAGGATTTCTGGTCAACAAAACCATGCACCGAGTCATCAAGCATCAACACCTCAGTTCATTTTAAAGAATGGAAGGTCCATCAATCATAGGCTTCATTAGGGCCTTCTACACTCATCTCTACACAATGGAAGGTTTTAGTGATGTCCTAATGATGGACTTTCAAGGAAAATCTACCTTGATTTGTTCGTGGTTGATAGGGAGCATCCTCAACTTGCCTAATTCAGGCTCCTAGATCTGCAAATCCAGTGATGAAGATGCCGTTATCATTCTTGAGGATTGGGAACTCCCTGCCAACTACATTTCAGGGGAGATAGCCTCTAGCAAAATGTCATGGGCAACAAGGATGTGCCATGAGCTGATAATGAAGCTGCTACTACCCAAGACTTGCTCACTAACTAACTGCACATATTTCAAGTGTTGTGTGGTCTACCGTATGGTAGAGGGTAAGAAGCTCAATTGGCCAGTGGTGATTCTTCCCACATGATAAAGCTGACTACCGTATGGTTACCTCATAACTAAGATTATGAGGGTGGTGAAAGTCGATGTGGCTCAACAGCAGGCTGGCACACAACCAGGTTCATGCTATGTACACTAAGGTGCAACAAAGGTGAAAGCTAAAGAGTGTACCAATAGTATTACTTGCGGACATCCACAAGGAGGAGGAGGACCAATTCATGGTGGACTATGAGAGTGATGACTCAGATCAAGTTCCAATCTCCAGCATATTTGAGAATGTGACAACCATTCCCTCCAAAGCAGAGAAGGCTGCTTCCTCTAAGGCCAAGGGGATGAGTCCAACAAAGTCCAGTGACACACCTGCTCAACATCAAAAAAGGAAGATGAAAGCCAAAAACCGTACCAAAGGGAGGCAGAAACTAAATTGCTAGCTAAGTAGCAAGCTGAGGAGAAAGAAGAAGAGGCTAAGGCCAATGAGACCCTGTGCCAAAGGAAGCACAAAATGGTATTCTTAGATGATACTAAGGAGCAGGGTGAGGCTAAGAAGTCTAGAGATGAGGACCAGCTTGGGTTCAACGCTACTTAGTATGTTTTAGATGTTTTTACCAAACTTAAGGGCACTCAGAGTAAGCGTTCTACCACCGCAAGACCACTGTAGAAAAATGTGCAGGTTGTGAACAGCGAGGAGGATGCTAGAGAAACCCTTACCCTAATCACAGAGGAGTCTGATCCTCAGAACCCTAGCATCCCCACTCCCACATTCACTCATGTTGAGGAGCCTTTTTCTCAGCATGAGCAACCTCAAGGTGACCCATCCTTGGGTCAAACAGCTAACCTAGAGGTTCTGCAAAATCCCACCTCTTCATCTTCTCCTGTAAATCCTCAAAACCCTTCTCTTTTAAATTCTTCTATTCCATCAGGTTGTACTCCAGTAGATCCTGAAACATAGAATAGTCCTTCCCCTTCTAACTCTATACATTCCCCAATTCAAATCTCTTAACCTAAAAGTAGCCAGGATTCTTTTCCCCGATCACTAGTACATATTTCTTCCACACCTTCTCCTGCACATTCTCAACAAACAACCAACTCTTCCAGAGCCGTTGTACCTTCTATTCCACTAAAACTAACTTCTTCTTTTGTTTATGGTTCTGAACCTATCCATTCTTCAAACCCGTCCACAACCCCCTTAACCCCTCTGGTTAAGGAAGTTCCCAACACTGAGAACTCCACTCAACAGAGAAAAGCAAGTGGTCAGACTACCGAGGTAAATTTTACAGCCAATGAAGCACATGAACCCAACAGCAAGCTAGCAGTGGCTGATACATCTTTCTTGGCACAGATTCGAGAGTTAGCATGGAAGAAATTTCCTACACTCAAGACTGATGCTGAGTTGTATGGAGTAGTAGGCAATATGCTACTTGCTAAAGAATTGAGGAACTTATCATCCAGGTCCAAGGAAAAATTGCCTAAATTCGAATAGCACATAAGTGTGCCTAGTGACTCTCTATACTTTGAGGAGTTTGAGAGGATCCAAGGTAGCTTGTTGGTTATTATAAATCATTTAGCAAAAGAGAGTGCCAAAAACCTAGTAGATAAGATGGTGCTAATCCTGAATGGGTTAATAGACTATGCAGCCCAGCTTGGGGCAGCTACTACATCTATTCCCATGTCTACTGTAATAGTGAATGTTGTTGCAGGAAAGATAAAGAGTAGTGTAGACACTGCTACTGAGCAGTTGAGTCTCTTGAGTACTAATATGGCTACGCAAGTGACACAGATCTAGGAGCTCGGTAAGGAGCAGGCCAAAATAAAGAGGCTAACCGATCACAAGATCGAGGATGTCTCGAAAGTGGTAGCATCTACAAAGGATGTGAGCTACAGCATAGCATAGCTGGTGGAATCCAAGTCGTGGTTCTTACTTGTGCATGATAACAAGAAGGATGAAGTCCTCAAGCTCTTAAAGGATATCTCATAAAAGCTGGACAAGGCCCCTATCATGAACATTGATTCTCTCAACTCCAAGATGGATACCCTTCAGCAAGAGGTCTCTTATCACACAATAGAGAGAGTCTCCTCATCGTAGAAATTTTTAGTAACTGCCATGGGAAAGATCTTTCCAGACATGCCTTTACCGAGTGCGCCTCTAACCAAATCCCTATGCCTTGAGTTCGCAATGTCAATCCACATGAAGTTAAACATCATTAAAACTAAGGTGGAATATCTAACGAAGAAGGTGGATTCGCTACTCAGGATGGGAGAGCTGGATGGAAAAGACATCGACTACACTTCAAAGTGTATCGAATCCATTACTCCCAAGATTCTTGCTATTGAGCTCAGCTGAAGATTGCACTAACAGCAACAGACTTTCATGCTCTTCTTCAGTGTTTACAATAGTTTACCTGTCAAGGTTTTGACCAGATAGATCATTTCTCAAGTTGCCATCATCTTCTTCTTAGTGAGCTGAATGACCAAGACTTCCTATCAACAAAAAGCAAGGAGCAATTGGAGAAAAATATTTCCCTGCAAATCATTGGCCAGCAAGAGAGCTTCCAAGCTGCACTCGACGCCTTTAATGTCTGTCTTGATCAAATTGTTCAAGGTCAGATAGCAAAGGGGGATAAGGTAGCTGAAGATGCACTCATGATGGAAAATCTTAATAAGGGATCTCTTCCAAGGCATTCTCATCCGATGCATCCTTCGAACAGACAAAGTCAGGACAAGAACAAGACTATAGGATCTTCCTCTTCCACACATAAAAGATAGTTTAGGCCATGATCCAATAGATGTAGAACTTGTAATAAGACTTATTGCAATCTTAGCTCAGGATATGCTTTAAGTACTAACTAAGTTATTTTTGATATTTTAATAAAATTACAAGTTCCTACCTCAAGTTAAGAGCTTCTTAACTTTTATGCTAAGTATGTTTTCTGCTGTGTATCTAACTATGTGGTATAGGAAATCATACAACAGGCCAAACCTTTGAAGTAAAACATTATCCCATTCAAATAAAAAATCCTTTAAGTGTGGGGGAGCTGAGTTACTTGTAGAAGACACACTCAGGAGCTCAAGCTAACTAAGGGAAGTCACTCAGCACAAGGGAGTTTTACATCACCTTTAGGTATTCTATAATCTCTAAACTATTTATTCAATTAACTTCTTCTACTACCTAGTTTGCTATCTGTCCAAAATGGGGGAGATTATAGAACCCAAGTTAATAGTACTTCACAGTACTGAGCAGTTTTGGAAATAGCAAACTAACTAGGATAGTGAAATTAATTGAGTACTAAGTAGATTCTTAATTAATAAAGCTGACTTGAGTACATTCAAGGGAGAATAACTCAATTTTGCTAGATGATTAATTAAGTTATTACTTAGAGTAGGAAAAGATGAGTCTATGCTGAGTACTACATAGTTTAGAATTACATCACTTAGCTCGTGCTGAAATCTGCTATTATTTAATCAAAAGCACATTTTGTTTGACAAGTAGAGACTTAATGACACATGTGCTACTAACGTTGTCTATGGTGGAACAGAATATTCTTTCAGTGCTTTTCAAAATAAAAGGAGCTGAAATTAACGAAGATTCATGTGGTCCTCACAACGTCAAAAATGTAAGTATGGTTTTCAGAGATTCCTCGCTACAGTCCAAGTGAAAGAAATTTCTTTTATACGCTGCGTCTCAAGTGTCTCCGCTCGATTCTGCCAACGTTAGCAAAGCCATCCAATAAGAAGACTCCATGTTGCATTCTAGCGCACTTCTCTTAGAACCAGATTGCTTGAAGATAAACGAGAATTTGTCAACAGGATTTTATCAACCTTCAAATTCTATTCCCAAACGTCCTAGAATCTATCTCCAACTGGAAGATTTGAAAGATTAGAAGAGATGAGAAATTGAAGATCAACGATATCGTAAAGTCTGCAACAGCTACTTCATAGAGCTTGAAAGTATAATTAGAAGACTGGAGCAGACATTCAAACTTGGTGAATCACCTCGAATTTCTTAAAAGCTAAAACGTTGCGCAAATAGCTCTAACTTCCAAAGAAATTCCATTGCAAGAAATCATCAAACATAAAAAGTCTATTATGTTTGTAATAGAGAGAAATTACTTAGATTTAGATTGCAAGGATTCAACACTTCTATAAGTTGAATTTAGTTCGCCTTCTTGTATTAATCTGAGTGTTTGTTTGGGAAGGGTACCCAAACTGAGTTGAGCGGTAGTTAGAAAGAAAGGTACATTCTGTAATTGTGTCTACCAACTGTAAAGGCTTCTCCGCCTATTGAGGAATGACTCACTAGTGAATTAAAGCTCAGAGATGGTATCCGGGGACTAGAGGTAGGCTAGGGGCCGAACCAGGATAAATCTCAAGTGTTGACGTTCTAACTTTAACCATTTAGCTTGATCAGTGATCAGCTCATTCATCTCTCTCTCTCTCATTCATTATATTGCTTGATATCTGATTTGTGCTGAGTAAGTCTTACTCAGCTAAAGATTGAAGATAAATTGTGCTAGCAAAGCTGACTAGTTTATTCATATTTATATCGCACTCAACATACATATAAAAACCAAACTTGGCGATTAAACTTTAAAAATCTAAAAGTAACCCAGATTAAGCAATCACCCCCCCCCTCTACTGTTATTAAGAGCACCGTTTACAGACCAACACATGTAAATGGTAGAATATCGCAAGTAAACATCCAAAAAAAAGAAAAAAAATGAGTCTGCTAGATTGAAACCTAAAAGGGCGATCCAGGTAAAAATTAAGACAAGGTTAGATAGATTGAAAACCCCTAAGGGCGGTCTATGCAAAAATTAGAACCAAAGAAATATCAAGACCATCATCTCATCTTTGGAATGGTATGTGACATCCTATACATCCAAACACTTCAAGCAAATAGCTTCTAAGTGATCATCACCAACACAATGTGGGATCAACGACTCATCTAGATCTTCCTCGGATAAGATTCAAGCTCTGAACTCAAATCTGATTCAACGAACCCATGGTCGTCACTCTAAGGGGCTCATCCATGGAATCCTTAATAAGATAAATCATAAGGGGTAACCATGCACAAGCATAAGAGAAGGCTCTGTAATGAATGAAGCTCATAACACCTGCAATAGATGAACATACATCATGTGATAAATATTATCCATGCATAAAATCATGCATACATTACATGAGCATCACGTCATTTACTGGTAAATATGATGCTAAATTGGGGCAATACCATCCTAGTAAATAAGAAACTCCACCTCCACTTGAGGAATCTGCAAACACCAAGAAAGATGATGGCCCACTCAAGCCTAAAGTCAATTCAAGCTTACTTAGGCCCCGTTCAAGCAACATTGCAACATCACAAAAACCTCCTAAAACAACGGAGCAACCTTCGAGACATCCCTAAGTTTTTATCAAACTCATTCATTCATCATGTTTTAATTTTTTATAGAAGGGGAAAAAGTTTTTGTTTCACACAAAATCAATCAAATAATTAAAACATGCATCATAAAATGCATTAACATTAAACTTTTCTTTTATTTGTCACAGGAAGCAAGTCAACATTCTACCAAGGAAACATAACCGAAGAAAGAAATAGTTATCTCAATGGGATTTCCATTGAAATAGATTTAGGCATCCTGCTTTAGCAGTTCCAGTGGTCAAAACCAATCGAAGTTCAACTCACAAGGGGCACATGATGATTGCAACCAAAGAAAGAAACATTTTTCATCTATTAAAAGACACAGCAGAAAGAAATGTTCAACTCGCTTGTAAGGGGCATGAAGCACCAAGGGATTTTGAAGAAAGAAACGGACAATCCTATGAGGACACGGCCCCAAAAGTAATGGCCAACATCATCACCAATCGGGGACAATGAAGTCACCAACTGTACCAGTCATGTATATACTCAATCCCTCCACTCCATTTCGTGCGATCATACAAGTTATACAACCACCGATTATCACACGAGGGGCAGCTATGAGCATGGGATTTTGTACCAGTCCGCGCGTTCGATGATGATGGCTTTTCGGGATTTTTATCCTTGGATCACGCAATTTTTGACCGTCCAATGATCTTCAAATGGGAGCTCTCCTTGTAAAAAATAATGTTTCTGGCCCTAAATAAACATTTAAGACCGTAACAAAAAAAATATTTAAAAGCCTCAAAGTGAAAATTCAAAGGCTTAAAACAATTTAAAGGACGTAAATAAATATTTGAAAACACGAAATATGTTAATAAAATATGTATATAAATAAAAATTATTTCTATTTTATTTTTTTTAAAAAAATCTGTTGTAAACTACACCGTGTTCGCCCAAATTTGGGCAAACCTCACCCAAAATTATAGGAGGAATTCTTTGAATTTCCCCTATAAATATAGGGGCCTTTTGTAGATTTCAAAGACCAAAAAATTATCGAAAAAGTTCTTCTCTCTTCAAAGAATTTCCAAAAAATATTTTTCTTTTTTATTGACGAAAAAAATTTATTTCTCTTAGAAAAATAATTCTAATTTTCTTACATCTTTCTTGGAAATTCTTTGATTATATTCAGATCCAAAACACGTTTGGATTTCGAACTTTATTATTTTCAAACTAATTTTTCTCCATTTTTTTTTCTCAAAAAATCCTTATAAAAACACGAAATATGTTAATAAAATATGTATATAAATAAAAATTATTTCTATTTTATTTTTTAAAAAAAAATCTGTTGTAAACTACACCGTGTTCACCCAAATTTGGGCAAACCTCACCCAAAATTATAGGAGGAATTCTTTGAATTTCCCCTATAAATATAGGGGCCTTTTGTAGATTTCAAAGACCAAAAAATTATCGAAAAAGTTCTTTTCTCTTCGAAGAATTTCCAAAAAATATTTTTCTTTTTTATTGACGAAAAAAATTTATTTCTCTTAGAAAAATAATTCTAATTTTCTTACATCTTTCTTGGAAATTCTTTGATTATATTCGAATCCAAAACACGTTTGGATTTCGAACTTTATTATTTTCAAACTAATTTTTCTCCATCTTTTTTTCTCAAAAAATCCTTAGATATTCTCGGACCTAAAATAAATTTAGAGTCCGAGCCTAAATATTTTTAGGATTAATATAACACTTTTTCACCGATTAAATCAAGACAAACAAGGAGCACTCCCAAAAAATCAAGCAGATTTGTCGATGTGGATTCGCACCGAAATGGTAAGCTTCTGAGTTCTTAGAGTTGCTTCTTCTCGTGAATTCTTTGTTTTATT
The DNA here is from genome assembly GCA_949673415.1 of Euphorbia schlechtendalii. NCBI lineage: Eukaryota > Viridiplantae > Streptophyta > Magnoliopsida > Malpighiales > Euphorbiaceae > Euphorbia > Euphorbia schlechtendalii. The sequence continues at coordinate 66,289 of CATIWQ010010973.1, forward strand.
CGTCGTATTGACCTAGGAATTATTTTTATATTTCTTTTATTTAATTAAAATTGTTTAGTTGTATCATTTTAAATTTTCTTCCTCCTCTATCTTTTTAATTTATTTAATTGTGGAGTTTCTCCATTATACATGTTAGACTACCCCGACGAAGAGAATAAAAATTATTCCCGGATAGTAGTCCTCTCATTTTTGCCATGCGGTCATTTTCATTAAATAAAAATGAACAACATATGTGTTAATAAAATGAATCGTATTAATTCTGAATAAGAAATTTTCAATCGTTGATATTTTAATTAGGCTACATGGGCTTCGCCAAAAGCAAATTGAGCATACATGTAAATATTCATGTTGTACTCTATTCCATGCACTAACCCTTGTGGATGCAGGTTAGATGTATTCCTAGGTTTTATTCTCCTTCGCGTATCGCAATTTCAATTAATTTTTTTTCGAATTGTAATTAATAGATTTGGCAGGCGGTTGCATCCCCCGAAGTTATGTAATTTTAATCTTTACTTTCTCACATTTATTTATTGCTTTATGTATGATTTTATTTCTTTCCGCATGTATGGTAAATCATACATTATAAATACGAAAAATGACATAAGTGCGAATATGCACAATTAAGATGTAATATAATGTGATCCAGTAAAAAGTAAGCAACTTATCCCAAACCCGAATCTCTGTGTCTTAGTGGGCCACCCCCCGGACACCTCACAAGACTCTAATTCCTGGAAAGAGCTAATCAAGGTGGTGACTCTACACTAAGAGATAAAGGATTCGGGTTTAACCAATCTATAAATGTTCCCGCTTTCTCTTCCAAACCTTTTCGGGTTCACGACCTAGTAATTATATTTTCAACAAAAAACACCCTGGAGGACTGTGCCTCTTAACAACATGCTCTCAGCCCATCGCTTCTATGTAATCCGCTTAGAGTCTACCTCGTAGACCAGTCCGAATCCCAGATTATCATCCCAATCCAGCTTAGTGAAAAGGGTACCTTCTTCTAGGGTTAAACTCTCAGTCTTTCCCTCAATGTTCACAATAATTTTCAAGGAAGTGGTGGTATGGAGCCTGAACGTTATTCGGGTAATCATTATTTGGGAGAGGTTTGAAGGTATTTGAAAGAGAAGAGGAAATTAGGGTTCAAATGCTTTAGGATTCAAATTCGCAGAATGCAAGTGAAACTTCTCTCTTTAACTATTTAACTTATATAGCCAACAACATCTTTCAGGGGTATGTGGTGCTTCCACAATTCATGATGAAAATGAACGCTGAGATTGGTAATAGATTAACCGCCTTAGTAAAATGGTGAGTTTTGATAAAAACGGTTCCTCTTCAAATGTACTTCTTTTTAAAAATGTAGAGTTGGAATTTAACCATGAAACTATCCCTCAAGCAGTTACTTTAAAATTTAGACGGTGTTATCCATGTGTCTTCTAAAGGCTTGATCTTTAACACTTAGCTAAATTTTTGAGAATTTCACTTCCTTCTTCTTCTTCAACGTGGATTTACCACAATTAAAAACCTTAGAACACTGAATTGCTCCTTTGGCAATTGTTTTGTGAAATTGTCAGCACGCTGTTCCTCTGAAAGAGCAGATTTCAGCATGACATCTCCTCTTAACACATGATCCTTAATGAAGTGATGTCTGATATTGGCATGCTTCATCCTACCATGCTGAATAGGATTTTTGGATAGGTCAATTACGCTCTTGTTATCACACATTAATTTGAGGCATTTTGACTTTATACCATAATCTTCTAATTACTGCTTAATCCATAGCAGTTGTTCCATGAAACTTTCTACGGCCATGTACTCAGCTTTTGATGTACTCAGCATGATAGAATTTTGCTTCTTACTATACCAAGAGATAAGACACTCTCCAAGGAAATGGCATCCTCCTATGAGGCTTTTCCTATCCAGCTTGTTTTTTCCATAGTCAACATTTGTGAATCCCCTAGGAGTGAAATCTGAGCTGTTAGGATACCATAGACCTGCTTCAATTGAGCCTTGCAAGTGCATGAGAATTCTCTTCATAGTGGCTAAATGAGATTCTCTGGGGTCAGCTTGAAAACGAGAGTAGTAGCATACAACATATTGAATGTCAGGACTACTAGCTATGAGATAGAGAAGAGATCTAATAATTCCTCTGTAGAACTTGTTGTCCACAGGTTTTCCAGCTTCATCTTTACGTAGGATAATATCAGTGGCTATGGGAGTGGACATTGGCTTCGAATGCTCCATGTCAAACTTCTTCAGGACTTTTTAGGTATATTTAGCTTGACTGATGAAAAGTCCATCTTCAATCTGCTTAATTTGAAGACCAAAGAAAAAGTTGAGTTCTCCCATTATAGATATTTCGATCTCACTCTTCATCTACTTGCAGAACTCCTGGCACAACTTCTCATTAGTTACTCCAAATATGATATAATCAACATATATTTGGACTAGCAACACATCTTCCTTTCTTCGCTTGATAAATAGAGTCGTATATGCTTTTCCTCTTTCATAGCCTTTGCTGATCAAGAAATTGGTCAACATCTCATACCAAGCTCTTGGAGCCTGCTTCAATCCATAGAGAGTGGCATACTGAGTGGATTTGCTTGCTGGGGTACTCCTTCATCTTCATCAGATAGACATCTATCTACATTGTTAGTTTCATCAAAATCTACATGCACAGACTCCTCTAATAGGCTGGTTCTTTTGACATATATTCTATATGCCCTGCTATTGTTTGAGTATCCCAGAAAGATACCTTCATCAGACTTAGGATTAAACTTACTAATTGCTCCTTGGTGTTAAGAATAAAGCACCTACAATCAAAATATTTGAGATGACCCATCTTAGGCTTGCGCCCTCGCCAAAGTTCATAGGGTGTTTTCTCTAGAATTAGGCGAATTAAAACCCGATTCAAGATATAACAAGCTGTGTTAACAACTTCTCCCCAAAAGTACTTTGGTAGATTGTTAACACTCAGCATGGATCGAGCCATTTCAACTATGATTCTATTCTTCCTTTCTACAACCCCATTTTGTTGAGGTGTATAGGGAGAAGAGAAGTTGTGTTCAATTCCATGCGTTGAAAAGAATTCTTCGAAATATAAATTCTCGAATTCACGTCCATGATCACTTCGAATTCTACTAATTTTAGTTCCTATTTCATTCATTATCCTGTTACTGAGCTTGATAAAAGATTCATATGTCTCATCTTTGCTACTCAGCAAGACTACCCAAGTGAATCTCATGAAGTCATCCACAACCACCAACGAAAATCTCTTACCGGTTGTGCTCATAGGCTGAACTAGTTCGAAAAGATCTAGGTGGAGGAGCTCTAATGGTCGCTACTACGTGATTTATTGACTTAAAAGATTTCTTAACTTACTTACCTAGTTGGCAAGCTGAGCATAGTTTATCCTTTTCAAAGCTGATGTTGGGTAAGCCCACAACTAATTGCTTTTTGACCAGTTTGGACAGAATGTTCATATTTATATGAACCAACCTTCTGTGCCAAAGCCATGAATTATCCTCCTTAGGTACAAGACACATATTAGTGGAGCTTGGGGATAAATCATTCATATATACATTAGGAGCAAAGAGAATAGTAGAATCAGTTTTACAGTCAATTATTGAATAGCCTACTAAGTCGAATGTAACCTTTCTACCTTTGTCACAAAGCTAGGCTACACTAAGCAAGTTGAACTTCAAACCTTTGACTAGAGAAACCTCCTCTATTGAAGGAGAGACACCGACAGTGCCACAGCCTACAATCTTTCCATTTTGGTTATCTCCAAAGCTAACGCTTCCATTTCTTTTACACTCTAATGAGATGAATTGGCTTCCATCTCGTGTCATATGCCTTGAGTATCTGCTATCCACTTACCACATTCTAGAGTTATCAACGAATCTAAGGCTCACCTGCAAAACAGTTACGTTTTCTTAGATACCCACGCTTTCGAGTTGGATCCTACCTTGTTAGAGGTGCTTATATTAGTCCAGTCATACTCATCATAATAACCGTTTTTATGTCTACACATTACTGTGGCATGTCCAGCTTTTCCACAAAAACCACATGCCATTTTTACTTGGGGCTGGCTCGCTTTCTTCTATTTAGAGGAATTATTTCACTTAGAATTGTGAATTTGGTTACTCTAAGGTTGAATGTTGGCTAGTGGAGGATCAAGTTTCTTCCTCAAAGCTCTTACCTCTGTAGTAAACTCATATAATTGCTTAGTGAGCTTGTTGTTTGAACAATCTTGATACTCAACTTTTTCATGAAGAAAGCGGATATCAAGAAATAAGGAAGCAATAGTGTCTTCTGAATCTTCACTTCTCCTCACTAGCTTTTTGATGTTTTTCATCGACTTGTTAGTCAACTTCATGACATCAAAGAGAGCCTAGGCGAATTCTTCCATAGATAAGGGAATTTCAGGATGTACCTTAGCTTGAGGAGCATTTCCCTTATTACGCTCAGCTTGAGAGTCAGTAGTGGACTGATCTCTACCGAAGGTAGATGCTAAGACTTCGCCCCATTGATTTTCAATGGCTATGAGATAGAGGTTGGCTGAATCAGTTGCTTCCTCATTAGACGATGAGGATTCTTCTGAGTCGCTCCATGTGGCAGCAAGTGCCTCATTCTTCTTATTGAACCTCTTCTTGAATCTGTGATTCTTCGCCTTAGGATAGCTGGATTGAACATGACATCTCTCCACAGCCAAAACACTTGATATCTTTGATGTGCTCCTTTTTTATTCCTTTCTCAACTCCACGCTGGTGCTGAGTTGACTTAGTTTTAGTGGGAAACTTCTTCTTATTAAACTTCCCATCCTTCTTCATTAAGCATTTGAAACGCTTGTTTAGAAGAGCCATTTGCTCATTACAGTCGCAGCTGATGGACTCATCAGAAGAATCAGCTTTCAGGACAATGGCTTTGCCCTCTCTTTCCTTGCCTCAAGTCCATTTGGAGTCATCTAAATACTTCCTCAGAGACATCTCATGAGTTAGCAAGGTGCCTATCAGCTCATCAGACAAATAATTAATAACATAATTGTTATTCATAAAATATATCCCAAAAATTAAATTACATGAATAAAATAAAAAGTTAACATTATTATAAATAATTAACTTATAATTTAATGATATTTTTCTAATTAATGTATATAAGCAGCAAATACATATATACAAGAAATAATTATTAAAATTAACCAACAAACAAAAAAATTTCAATTATTTTCCTATGGGTTCAATATAAATTTCTAACTAATAGAAAAATTTTAAAAATTAAGAAACTAATTTTATATAATTTTTAAACATTTTTTAGCATAAAATAAATAAAAAATTAATATTTTATGAACCTCCCAAAAATTCTTAAAAAATCTCCATCAAATCCAAAATATATGAAAATGGAGTTGGAAAAAAATATGGAACGAAATAACATTCTACAGAGACAAATCACAAAACAAACTCGGACCATAGTACGGATGCCACGTATCATAAGTTGACTGATCAGCCATTGACATTTTTTACCGCCAAGTGACCGTCAACTATTGGCAGGTCAACACATATGTTTAACTATGCGCCATGAGGCATTGACCATGGTCAACATCTTCCACATGGCTGGAAGTGTAGAAAGATAAGACCAAAAATTAGTGGTATCTGTTGAATTATTGATACTACTGTACAATACTACTATGCGTCGGAGTTATGTTTTCTTATTATTTACGGTTTGTGTCATTGAATTTTCCTATAAATAAGATTCAATTTTTCTTATTCAATACACCTCAGAGATAATAAATAAAATCTCTTTCATATTCTCTCTATGCTTCTCTTCTTATAGCTATAATATTCTTGCAATTATATTTTATTTCCAACACGTTACAGCACGAAATAGCTCTATCAAAATCCAACCAAATGTTCCTAAAGTAAGGTGTGATTTTATTTTCAAATATGTCTCATTTGAAAAATCTTGATTTTGCTCCTCTTGATGTATCTGGGAAAAACTACTTAACTTGGGTGGTCGATGCAAAAATACTTTTAAAATCACTAGGTCTTGAAAGATGTATCATTGAAAATAATAATGCCCCAGCACAATATAACACAGTGGCTCTAGTTCTTCTTCACCGTCACATTTATGAAAGACTTATGGCAAAATACCTGATTGTTGAAGATCCTGCAGATCTATGGAAACAGCTGAAAGACAGGTATGATCACTTAATGAAACTTTTTAGAATTACTTCAATTTTGAAATTATGTGGAGAGTAAAAATATGACGATGAATTACTAGAAAAGATATTTTTGCACTTTTCATCCAAATAATGTTGTCCTGCAGGAACAATATAGATTGAATTTCTTTAAGAAGTACATTGAATTAATTGCTGCTCTCATTTTAACTGAGCAAACAAATCAATTGATATTTGAAAACCATGAACTATGACCCACAGGACTGATCCATTGCCAGAAGCAAATGCGATAGTTCATAGTAATAATGACAATTATAATGGACGCGGGTGCAGAAATGGTCATGGTCGAGGTAGAGGTCGTGGTAGAGGTAGAGGTCATGGTCGTGGTCGTGGTAGAGGATATGTGTTCGCCACTTTTTTACTAATAAGTTTAATCAATAATGGTTCTAAAATTTCGTGAACTAATGGCTAATAACTGTGCAAAAAACTTGTTCACAAATAAATGTAGGTGTTGTCAATACCTCTTATCACATAGAAAAATGATGATAACTGCAAGTATACAGTTGTGATGTAGTTTCAAAAGATATCGAACCCTCAGGGAAGGAACCAGCTCTAAAGATATGGAAGATAAAGATAAAAATAAGGAAATAAAAATAGAATTAATATTTTTGGGTCGGAAGATTAGAATGAAAAGTTGAGTGGATATATATGTAATAGATAAGACACTCTGAATAAATAGATTTTCACTATGAACAAGCATGGCAGAGAAAACATACAAGATCAACGAAGATGTTACGACACACTAGACTAATCTAACAAACCGATTCAACACACTCAGATGTTCAATAATTCACCGCAGAGCAACACATTAAATAACTTTTCTAAACCTCGCGTAAATGAGATAAGACTATTATATAAACCTAGATAACATCAATACTATACTTAGTACGGGTCGCTCTCACATAGCCAGATTTAGCAAGTTACCATTCCAAAAATGTTTGCTCAGTAAACAGCGCTATATCATAGATCCAGTGATTATACACGATATTGTTAACCCCGAAACTACTCTTAAAATTAACACCAACGCATATAACTTGATTAACATAAAAGGCTTAGCACGAAATATGCAATATGACTCATAGACATATCATAAACTTCGAAATAGAAAGTATAAGTAGAAAGCAAAACAAAGTTATAAGGTATGCAAGTGAAAGCTAAAGTTGATCAAACCATATCCACTCTT
>CATIWQ010010981.1:0-19687 GCA_949673415.1 Euphorbia schlechtendalii
AATTTTACTTTTGTGTTCAATTTTATGATCAAACTTACTTAATTAGACTTACTTCATTAGATTGTTAACAATTCCATGACTGTAATTACAAACTTACTTAATCAAATAAATTACATTACTCAGTTAATAATTTACCACAAACTTAACAATTCCACTTTCAAAAACCTCAAATTTGTCCTTATCAGAACAAGGTATTACAACAACAACAATTACACAACATGTGAAGCCAAATATAGTTTCTAATCTAAAACTAAACAAACATAAACCATATCACACTCACAACAATTACAGACACAATCACAAGTTTTCTCTTCTATCCTCTTTCTTGTTCCAATTGAGACCTCAAATTTACAATTTCCTCATCTTTCTTCTTGGCTAAATCCTCGGTAATAATTAAGTACCCCACCTCCATTTTCTTCACCTACTTCTCACTCAAAGCTAACTCATCTTCGCATTCTTTCAATTTTACTGCAATGTCATCCACAATCTTTTTTCCTCTTGATGAAATAGGGCCCTCGTACCATTCAAAATAATTACAGGCGCCATTTTCACCATATCTCCCACACCCGAAGAATCTCTGCCCTGTATTAGTCTTGGTCCAAGCTGTTCTCAATGGAGATTTCATCCCACAATAACATCTCACTCTCTGCCCTTTACTGTTAACAGATCGTGAGGAAGGCGAACTCATCTTTCTGCAGATTTTAGAAATTGTAGACTATACATTGCGAATCAGAAATACCTCAGTGATAGATGAAATTCATTGCTTGATTGGAGAACAAATTGACAGGAGTTGGAGAAGAAATCGATAAGTTTTGGGAAAGAAATTAGGTTTTGCCGTAAGAAAAAATGAGATGTTTGAGAATTGAGAATTTTTTGGGCTTTTATAGTGTCCAAAAGGGGAGTTTCCATTTTTTCCCCTTGCCACGTCATCATCTTTGACGGGGTTAGCAAAAATGTCGTTCTTTGATAACGGTAAAATACCACAAGCCCCCTTTTGGGACCAAAATTCCACAAGCCCCGATTTGAAAATGCTCAAACCACATGTCACTTTTTTGAAGTTTGCCCTTTTTTTTCAATGGGTTAAATTTAGCTAGCAACAAGTTGGGTGATTGGCGCTCCGATCTAGGTGGAGACCGGAGTTTCTTAGATTTTCTTGAATTTTCATTAATACGTTCAATTTGTTTGAATTTTTAAAAGTACCATACGTTCACTCATGACATTGAATCAAAATAATTCAGAGTGATAATTGATTATTTTTAGAAAAGTTGAGAGTGATGCGTTAAGTTTTTTTATTTTATACATTCATGTTATTTAATCCTTATTTTATGTAGGCTTAACCGCTTAATGCATCCAAAGTCCCCGGAACATGTTGTTAGACACCACTTTCCTTAAACTTCTGAAAATTTCAAATAACCCCAAACTAGCAAAAGTGCACCAATTTTCCATCAACGTCACGTGTCAATTTCTAGTTGGTTCAATTTTTCAAATATGTCATTTTTCCTAATTTTTCCCTCTGTAATCAATTTCTGACATGTATCATTGATAGGCAAGTTGGTGCATTTTTTCAAGTTCAATGGGTTATTTGGAACTTCTAAAAGATCAGGGGGAAATTGATATAGATGAGAGGGTCTTGATATATTTGGACAACCTTAAAGATTTCGGTAACACTATTCATGGATGGAATTTTATTCGGATTCGGGCATTTATCGGACACTATTTTAATTGAAAACGGGTCAATAAAACAGGCTCCTTATTTGGAGTCGTACCCTCTAGGGTCCTAATTTTAATGTTTAGGCAGTCAATTTTACGTTTTTATGTTTTAGGGATTTGCAACTAACAAAAGTTTGTGTGCTTTTCTGTTTTATCTAGGTCTTTAACCTAGCACCCAGAGGCTATTTATAGTTGTTTTAGATGTTTAAGTCAGCAGTATTTTACAAAATAAAAGATAGCTTTGACATTGTTCATGTTTACGTTCTAATACCAGTGTATTAGTTAGTTAAGAGATTCTTGTTCTTGATATCCCTTGTGTGATTATCTAGTCCGAGTTCGTTCTTTGATTTTGATTAGATTCGTTACATCAGAAATGATGTTTAAGAATAAGTTCAGAGGATTTTGAATGTATTCAGCCTTTTATATATAAATAAAAAATCTATGTGAGTGAATGTAAACAGAACAATGCAAGAGCTAAAACTAGCTCATTCTCTACAACTCAACTACGACAACTCGAGAATGACACCTCAGCTAATAAACTACCTGATACACCTTTATCATGTTTGCTTGAAAAATGAAGGTTTTACAAATTCGAAATGAAATTAATGTAAATTTAGATAAATATAGATATTCTTTTAAATGAAGTTGAAGCCGAGAAACCGGACTCGATATATTCTATCTTTAATTTATTTTTGAGTTCTAGTCATGTGAATGTAATAAAATTCTCATTGGGGACTCGCCGATCATAACCATATGTGCGATCCGGGTTTAATCTGAATGTAATCAACCTAAATGTCGATGAACAAGATGTGCAACAAAAATAATATAACTAATATTTTAACCTAAAATTGTAAATATATTTCTTCACTCATTTAATCATTTAATGAATTAATTAATTTACGTGTTCTACTAAAGAGAGGGAAATATATTCAGGTGAACACTATCAAACATCAAAGGTGGTTAAGTCATAAATGGGAAAACGTGTTCTCAGGATAGAGACTATACCCTAAACATATTTTTTTAAAGAGGAAATGAATCAACAACCCATCAACAACTTTAAGCCAATGTTATTTAAAATTTTAAAAATTTTAATTATCTTCTTAAATTTGATGAAAGTGGATGAGTTGATCACGTCATCCAAGTGTGAATTTAAAGATCCCAGGTTCGAGTCACCTTCTAATTAAATTGATGATTTTTCTTTTCATTCAATGTAAGTTCAGATGAGGTATAGATGTTTTTTTAAAAAAAAAAATTAATGCACCATAAAATAAGGATTTGAACCAACAAAAACAATGGCCAATTTCCATTTAAATTTATCTAAAGTGCCCTACTAGCTCTCTTAACTTGGATAATATGAAAAGTTATCACATCCTAAACCATAAATAATAATATGAAAAGTTATCACATTTGTCAAAGCCGCAGAGAAAATGAATCTTTTTTAATTTGAGAATGCCAAGATACATACAATGTGAATTTAAGAAATTATTGATATATGAAAACAAATATCAAACCATTCCATTTCCACTTGATCACGTCTTCCATCGAGCCTTCTTTTTTATACCGAACGACTTGATGTCCTTGAAAATTTTGTTCTTCAACATTTTAATTTTTTTAAATAAATGTGATGTTTGGACAACCGGGCTCGACTATTATTAAATTAAAAAAAAAATCAAAAAATCAAAAAAACAAAAGAAAAAAATTAAAAAAGAGCAACAAAGGTGAAATAAATTCCCAATTAAGGGGAATATTTGATTGGCTTTCTACGATCTCGTTGAACTTTATTTTAGTGGCCATTTCTACGATCTCGTTGAACTTTTTTTTAGGAGCCACAATTAAACTTTTCTTTTTCCGAAAAACAAACAGCTTCTAATTGGATGTTTTTGAAGCTGAAGCTTCTTGAACCGATGTATTAATGGTTAGAGATTGCTTTTACTTTCGCTTAACTGTTTTCATTCCTCTCGAGATGTCTCGTTACTAACTGTTGAATTGAAATCCTCTCCTACCCTTGGAATACATGATCCGCAGTCTGAATAATTTGCTTTAGTACTGCACAATTTGTTTCTCTTTCAATCACGATAGGGTTTTCCTCCCTTTCCGTAACATTTGATTCATCCCCTCAGTCATATCCCCCCAACTCTTAATAGCCTTACCATCAAGTTGTTATTCTACACTCAAATATTAACAACCTGCATGTGTAAATGTCATATTATTGCTGATAACAAAAATAATATCGGCCATATATATTGTTAATCCTTGTTCATAATATTATAATACTTGTTAAAATATGTTGCCTACCAAGCCGCTACATTTTTAAAGAGAAAATTATTCTAACGATTGGTTGATGTTTTATCATAATAGAAACTTTTGTTATTTAAAGTACAGAAATTTTATATTGACACTAATTGTTTGATACTCGTTGATACTATGCAATCTTCATCATTCATCTTGTTTTCATCTTATGATAAAGATATAATTACCCAAAAATGAATGATGGAGGTTGTAAAATGTAAATAAGTGTCAAATAAACTGGTGTCAATTTAGGATTGTCGAAACATATTTGTTTTGGTATAATTACCTAGTTTTAAAACTCGTCAATTTCAAATACAATTTATAAAGTGACACGTAGCATTTCTTGATTAATTGTCCACAAGAAAAAGTTGGAGCTTTGCTGCAGTGGAGACAAGAAGTAAGGTGAGGGACTGATGGTGACCGCACATGTGCGTGTCAAAGTGTCCAACTCCATACACTTAGTATCACATGAATTTGTTTTGTTGTTGGAAGGTACCTATCTAACACATTATACACATGTAGAATTGGGATTTGTTATATTAGTATATATAAATATATTAATCCTAATTTAGAGAATTTTTTGTCCTTTTGCATTTTATGCCTGTTGAAGAATATTAAATAGCATATGCCCGTGTAAAAAAACATGTTGAGTGTATGTATGATATCCGTTCTTCGGTCAATCTATATTAATATCTGCTTGAAACTTTACAATCTCCACACTCATCTTTGGGGTAGTTAAATCTTCACAATAAAATAAAAATAAAATGAAGGGTGAAGATTTTATGATGTCAATGGATATCAAATAAATGATGTCAATATAAAATTACAGTTTTAAAAACATGAGATGTTTTCTTCAATTTTTTTTTATGGGATATGAATCCCCACACTTTTTAGATTCCCTACGAAAGATGACCAAAGTTTAGTGGTTGAAGTTATCATATATAATATATAATATATATAATTAAGATTCAACAATTATTTCCTCATAGTTTATATCTATACTATTATTGTCATTATTTCTTTAACATCATAATATCGATGTGTACATTATTATCGGTGATTTTTCAGCTAAAAATGTTAATAACCATTGTTTTTTATGATTATTTTGATATTTATATTTTTAGTTTTAATGTTATTTTCTATTTTGAAATATGGAATTTGATGTTTTTGTTAAATATCTATCTCATCAAGTCTAATAATAAAATTATAATTTAATTTTTTAATAGGCTTGATGCATTGGGATGTCCCAATTTGTCCCCAAAACACCGCAGCCCCTGAACTTTTAAAGTGCCCAAAGCTACCCCAACTTTCAAAAAGCGTACCAATTTAGTCTCTGGATGTCACATGTCAACTTCTAACTGAAAAGAGAAAATCAGAAAAATGATATTTTTAAAAAGTCAAACCAACAATAAATTGACATATAACCTCCAGGGAGTTATTTGATACATTTTCGAAAGATTAGGGAATTACATGATCATTTCCAAAATTCAAGGGACAACATGATTTTCAGAACAACTTTAGGCACCAATTTTTTATCCTACCCATAGCCCAAAGACCCCAATAACTAATTAGGAACAAGTCCATTATATACATATAAAAAAAACTATATTAGATGTATCAAAACGTAAGTAGTATGTAAAAATATAAGGAATAATAATAGTTTAACCTCGCAAAAGAAGAGAAATAAAAATTGTTGAGACTGAACTACTAACAAATAATAATGCTATAGCTAACTTGGAATAAAAGAAATTCTAGAAACAATAACTCCACTTACATATATATGTTCATGATTTTAATTCGCTCCATGTAAGTTCAATTCAACTTTAAACAATTTGAAAAAATATATTTTATATTATTGAATACTTTCTTTTCTAAGTTTCGTGGTTCACTTAAAAATCGAATGGTGAATACTTTAAAACATTACGTCTTGATAGTGCTATAATTCATTGAGATAGCAAATTATCATGAAAATGTGAAGATTTATCAAATTTTGATTAAATAAACGGCCCATAAGATAATGAAATCCACAAAAAAAAGTATTTCGTACGATGAAATAATTCATTTATCTTGATCGTGCTATAATTCATTGAGATAGCAACAGTTCATGAAAACAAAACATTATGATTTATTAAATTTTCAATAAAAAAAAACGAGTAAATAAATAGAGGGCCATAAGATAATGAAATAAGTCAACTCTATCAACCCATTAGACCTCTATAAAAATAGAATACTCAAGACTATCACTTCTTATATTTCCTTTTACCATTTAGCTATTTGGTAGTTTATTTTTTGTGGCAATGAAAGTTGAGAGAGGTGAGCCTGAACTTGTACTTCCTTCCAATCCCACACCACATGTGTTCAAGCCATTATCTGACTTGGATGACCAAGATGGTCTTAGGTTCCACATTCTTGTTGTTCAGGTTTATCCACGCAATCCCTCCATGGACGGGGTCGATCCCGCTAAGGTCATTAAGGATGCAATTGCTAAAGCATTGGTGTTTTACTATCCACTTGCGGGTAGGCTAAGAGAAGTTGGTCCTACCCGCAAGCTTATAGTTGAATGCAACGCCGAAGGTGTCTTGTTTATCGAAGCAGATGCTGATATTACTATTCAAGAATCTGGCAATTCCTTGCTCCCTCCATTTCCGTACTTGGATGAGCTCCTTTACAATGTCTCCGGCTCTGATGGAGTGCTGAATTGCCCTTTGTTACTTATTCAGGTACGTAAACGTAAGATTTTGACAGCAATATATTTTGTTACATGTTAACACATTATTGAGCAAAAGTTGTAAATTTTATTAAATTCGGTTGCTTAAGAAATTTGATTATGACTTTATAACAATAACGTGTAACAACATTTTTTTATGACAGATAACACGTATGAAATGTGGCGGTTTCGTTTGGGCTCTTCGTGTAAACCATGCCATGGTCGATGGTCCTGGCTTAAAACAATTCATGTTAGCGGTAGGAGAAATTGCGAGAGGGGAACAAGTAATTCCTTCTATTATGCCGATATGGAAAAGACATGTTCTTAGCGCGAGGAACTTACCAACTCCGACATGCTTTCATCCTGAATATGAAAACAATCAAACGAGTCCAATTCCGCTCGATAAACTAGTTCATCGAGCATTTTTTTTGGGACCAGAAGAACTTGGTGTCCTTAGAAGATTTGTTCCTCCTCATTTCGGTCGTTGTTCTACTTTCGAAATACTAACCGCATGCATGTGGAAATGTCGTACTATTGCGCTTCAACCAAAACCAACTCAAATTATGCGTATGACATGCCTTGTCAACGTCCGTGGATTTAATCCACCGTTATTACCAGAAGGGTATTATGGCAATGGTTTTTTACTTTCAACCGTGACATCAACGACAGAAGAACTCATTCAGAATCCCTTGGAGTATGCATTAGGGTTAATAAAAAGGACAAAGTATAACGTAACGAAAGACTACGTACAATCGGCATTGGATACTCTAGTCAGCAAGGGAAGGCCTCTATTTCACGTTGAGGGAACATACATAATGTCGGATAATACTCGATTCGGATTTGAACATGTAGATGTAGGGTGGGGAAACGCGATCTTCGGGGGTGTTCCTCGATCAATTCCTACAATGGCAAGCTTTTTGGTTTCGCATCGAAACAAGAAAGGAGAGAAGGGAATAATAGTGCCAATTGGTTTGCCAATCCAAGCTATGGAAATATTTGCTAAAGAGTTAAATAATATGTTGCAACACAAGTCCGCAATATCCTCCCTTTGATAGCCATGCGTGTTTTTTTTTTTTAATTTGGATTTAAATTTCCTTAATGGATTCGTAGCTACCAGAAAATAAATTTATATATGTGCATGTATTTAATAATTTTGTGATGAATAAAAATTTAAATAAAGGTAGAATTAAATGAATTCTCTAAGCCAAGGCAAATCACAAAATTCGTAATCTAGTTTATTTGCCTTTCGTGCTCAATATATTCATACAAATTTGTTTTTCTTTTTAGGAATGTATTCTACAGTTAATTGATTTAGATTGATATGTGTTCCAAAAAGCGCAAGTGTGTTTGTCTCCTTTTTTTCCTTCTTTTCCCTCTCTTATAGCCTATAAACAGTCATTCATATTCATGTTTAAATGGATATTTTACATAAATGCAATAATATGAATAAATAATTTAGGTAAATTATCATTAATTAATTTGAATTTCTTAACTTAAAATGGTCATATCTCTCAAATCGTTAATTTTTTCAAAAATATTTTTTAGAATATTTTGTTCGTTTCATTTTTATCTTTAAAACAATATCCAACTTGATATACTTTTGACAAAAAAAAGAGCATGTCACAGGAATTTTCGTGCTTCCTTGGTCATCTGTAAGGAATTAAAATAGAAAAACACCGGTGCCTGAAGTTTCACCAACTTTACAAGTGAACGCTAAATGTTCATCGTGTTTCATGGGGCAAAAACATGAATTTAGAGTTCTAAGATTGTACACATGGCACGCCACTTGGCGCGTCACGTGACATCCGGTCAACCCACGTGGGGTTGACCTATCAATGGCATTCTGCCATGTGGCATCCACCTTGGATGCCACGTGGGAGTCTGATTTTTTTGCTCGTCTCATTTTTACTAGTATTTTGTCTTCTATGTTGTTAAGTTTATTCTATGCTTTTACATAGGGACTCTATTGGCAAATCTGGTTTTAATAGGTGATACCAAAGTTCATTAAAGGCCCAAATAACACTTTTGTGGCCCAGAAAGAGGGCTCCTTAATTAAACTATGCTTCGGCATAAAGGCGCGCCGCAACCACTTAGGCGCGACAACAAGGTAGAAGCGCGTTCCAGACGATTGATCCTCAGCACTCGGCCTCAACTAATGCCGAATCCATAATGTCAAAATATTTCAGCAATACCCTTCACGTAGGCGCTGAAACCTCTTCGGCACAACCCATACCGATTCAGCCCACTAACTTGACTGGCAGAGAGGAAACATTTAATGCCCCAGAGGTGGAAAAGACCCTCAAGTAGCTTGCCACTTGCGCACAACTTGCAGGTGGGCCCCGCCGGTCATCATTGTACCATTTAATATAAATAGCAAGGCAATCTCCCACTTTTAAGGTAATTGCTACTTTGAGAATACGCACTCACCACTACTCTAAAATCTCTGACTTTAGTATCGGAGGGTCTTCGGCGGAAACACTTCCAGCCGGATACTTGTGTTGCAGGTTCCGGGGACGTTGAAGATGACAGACTTCTCCCGACAGATACCAATAGGTTTATGATAGTGATAAATTTTGGAATTGACTGCGGCATGCCAAATACAATGCAATAGTTGAAAATCATTTCTGAACTTTTGGCCTTTTAGGGTGACATACATCATGATTTGAATTGCTATTCATTTTTGTAAGTTGGAACTAAAAACTTGCTTGTATTATATTCATGTCACTCTGTGGGAGTTTCAATCGCGTGGGCTGATTTATTTGTTTTATTTGGTTCTTTCACTGCTCCCATGAGCTAGTTAAAGCCAAAAAGGTTTTAATTGTCAAAGTGTTTTACATGCATTGTTTCATGATACTTGCTCTTTAAGGTCTTTTCTTTCAGGTGACGTGGGATACTTTTTCGGGCATATAAATATAACCGATGTGTATTGCTTTGGAGTGGTTTTGAGGACGTGATTGCTAAAGCTTAGTGTTTTACTATCCCTTTGCAGGTAGGCTAAGAGAAGTTGGTCCTACCCGCAAGCTTACAGTCGATTGCAATGTCGAAGGTGAAGCTGATGTTGATATTACCATTAAAGAATTCTTTACTCCCTCCATTTCCATACTTGGACGACTTCCTGTACAATGTCTCTGGCTCGGACGTAGATTTTAATTTCCCTTTATTGGTTATCCATGCACACACATGCTACAAAATGGGAGATTTTTACGACAAATCTAATTTCTCTTCTGTAGTGATGTATGCGTGTATGATTAAAGCTGCAAATCATGTGTAAGATATGCCTTGTTAACGAGTGTTTTGGATCTAACCCACCGTCAATACCGGAAGGGTATTATTGCAGTTGTTTTCTACTTTCAACCGTGACATCAACCGTAAAAAAGCTCGTTGAAAATCCTTTGGAGTATGCAATTGGATTAACAAAAAAAGACCAAGTATAACGTAACGTGGAGGGAACATATATAATGGCGGATCGTAGTCGAGCTGGATTTGAACGTGTAGATATATAGGGTGGGGAAATGCTATTTATGGGGGTCTTCCAAGATCAGTTCCTACAATGGCAAGCTTTTTGATTTCGTATCAGAATAGCAACAACGGACAGAATGGTATAATTGTGCCAATCCAAGCCATGGAATTATTTGCTAAAGAGTTGAATAATATGTTGCAACATAATTCCACAATTTCCTCCCTTTTGAGACGCATCTTTTTTTTTGTTGTTTTATTTGGATTTGGATTTCCCAAAATAAGTTCGGCTTGCCCTGCGAATAATTATATATATGTATTCTAAACTTTATCATCTATATTTATTCCATAATATATATATTAATTGAGTGCAATTCAATATGGGTTGCTTAAAAACTTTTAAACTATGCTTACCATGTTTCTAAAGTGAAGTAAGAAGGTGAGGATTCTGGTTTTGAGTCTCATTATTCCTCAAAAATTTAAGTCTATTTTTCTCATATATTATGACTCGAGAAATTCTAGGCAAACTCAATTGAACTAAGCAAAGTATATGATTGGACACAACCAGAGAAACACATTTTCTGGTTAAAAAAATTCTTCAGAGAAACGTAAAAATTCGTTAAAATCTTACAGTTTGTATCAGAAAAACATGCGAGTCAAAAGGTGATTAACGATTTTACGGGAGGGTAGTACTAGCCCTTATTTTACTGCTTGCAAATCAAAGCACGCATCATGAAAGAAAAAAACCACAACAGCAATTGTCCACACAACAAATAATGAAAATTTACATTTGAGATTTAATTTTGCAAAATTCACATTGCCAACACATGTCATATAGAGTGAATCAAAATTGTGATAAGTTGTGGCAACTCAACATTGTTATAATCTATCAATATGGAAGATGTGGGAAAGTAGATTTTTCTGCTAATACACACACACCAGATTAGATTTTTCTGCTAATACACACACACCAGATTAGCTGCAAAGAGTATTATAACCAATAAATTTGTCTGAGTGGACCAAACAGAAATGATAATTGAATAGCCTTTCTCACCCCTACCACACAGTGGTAGACGGACAATAAACAAAAAGGAACATCAATATAATCCCCGACAAGACACTTTACATGTGTCTTACAAAAGTTAAAGGACTAAAAATGCACTAGCTTTACTGTAGAAACTTTCAGCTAAACAAACCCTCTTCTGCAAAAATGTAAAAGAAAATCGCTATATCAGAAAAAATTTAAAAGAAAAACGAATGCCCGAGAGATGTGTAATATGCCTTAAGCTAATATTATCTTAGCACCATAAACAGTCATCATCTGGAAAACAAAAGCTAGAAGAGAATACTTACTCAAATCATCAAAGGATATATCATTCAGGCGATTTCCACTGTTTATAAGGCGAATTCTACCTGAAAGGAGCAAAAAAGGGCCACATTACACATGAAATATGCCAGTTATTAGTTGGTATGAAATCTAGTGACAATATCACGTAATAATGAAAAGTAAGCGAAATGATGATATATTTCACACCAAAGAGGCCAAATGTTCAGCAATGATTTTCAACTATTGCATTATATATGGCATGCTGCAATCCAGTCCAAAATTTATCACTAGTTCACTAATATAAACCTATAAACACCGGATTTTCCAGAAAAGTCCCTGCGTAAATGCATAGAATAAACGCAACAACATAGAAGCTATGTTAAAAAAATCAGGCTAAGCGGAATTTTTCATAACACCGCCGCGATTTTAGGGGGTCGAGCGGTCCAACCAGCTACGCAGAATTTTCTTTAAGTTAATATTTTCTCCGTGTTTTAAATGCGGGATTTTCAGAACACTGAAAACTTTTAGTTGAATTAATTACTTTAATGTATCAAAGGAACATACCATCACGACGAACACAAATCTCCGGGATGTTTTTAACTTCACCACTTATACTGTCATTGTAAACTCTAACCTCAATTTCACCCTCGACATAAACCGAAGAACTGCACCATTGAAAGTACAAAAGAAAATTAAACTTCCATTTTCTTCTTACTGGCACAGTCAAAAATAGATTTAACTTGAAAAGAAAAGCAGGAGCCTACTCTTTGGCAAGTTGTTGAACAGCATAAGCACCAAGACCGTCATTGTGTACAGCGATTCGATGCCATTGAGCTGGTTTCGGCAGGTCGTTCGATGCTACTAGTCTTTGGTCAAACATACCTCCAGTTCCAACGGTAAATATGGTTACTGTTCGGCCGTTCCTCAAAATCTTCTGCTCTGGAGCTTTCCCAACCCTCCCACAAATTATTGCCTGTTGGTAATCATCATTAACAACTGAATCTAACAGCATTTGACAAGTCACCTGCATTAAGCTTAAATCAATTTAAACTTATAATTGAATCAAACACCTTATGAACACCGCGAAAGCCCCAGCCTTTCCTGGGATCCACACCTTGAAGCTGCAATTCGGGCTTCTCACCAAGAATGTCATCATAGTGATCATCTAATTCGTTGCTGTTTCCTCCATTAGATGAGTCAGTAGAGTACAATGACCTCAAACTCCGTTGCAAACCCACCGCTACAATTAAAACAGAAAGAAAACGCATTTCACGATATTCCACAAGTCATATGTACGTCACTAACGAAGCACTCACCAAGTGTTCGACAAAATTCCTCAAAGAACAAAACGATAAAAAAATTGAATTAATTGCACAATTTGCCTCTTCAGTTGAATTTCGAAAACATTTAGACTGGGTACACATGATTGTATTTAGAAATTCATTAACAAGCGAAAAAGGTGAAATGGAAAAGGAGAAAATTTACCTGGAGCAGAGATTTGAGAAGAAGAAAAGGAGAGTCGAGATAAGTTTGCAAGTTTTGTAGCCAGTGAAGTCATTATGATGCAGTTAATTAGGTTAATGGAGGCGTAAGAGCCAGAACAGAGAGAGTGAAAAAGAGAGCAGCGCAGAGGAAAAAATGGACGCTTATACGAGGTTTTTTTAAGAAGACACAGTATAGGTAATTAGTTCAAATTTGCGACAATAGGCCGTGGCCTCGAATAGATTATATTGTAGCCCATTCTTATTTGGGTTTTAACGGAATTTATTGCCAAAAATATTTGAATAATCAATTATTATTGAAGAAACCTGGCAAAAATAAACAAAAGGAGATTGAAACATAAACAAGACTAGATTGAGTAGAACAACGCACAAACAATTGATTCAACGACATGTGGGCTGTTCTTGTTCACGTTTCGTTAGAGTTTTGATTGTTTCTAATTTTATCTGACAGAAAATTCAAAGGTTATATATACAGGAGCAAATGTACGAAAAGAAAGATCAACAATGTTTTCCAATAAATTAGGAGGGGTCCTCAGTGAATGAGAAAGTCAATACAAACATTTGAAACATATCTTGCTAATGTCTACCGATAAGATAGAATGGGCTCTCATAAAATGCGAAAGTCAATACGAAAATTTGAAGCAAATCTTGCTAGTTTGTTTGCACATATGTTGCCCACTCGATAAACTTGCTCATCTATCTTGCTTCATAAACCCTTTACCCTTCGATGATCTAATAACAATTGCTCACATTGTTACATCTCTTTAGATGACATCAATCACAAAGCAATTATCCATCTCTACAAGTATTCTCCTGAAATCCTTTTCCTAAACTTGAGCACGAAAATGGAAAGATACATGTCAATGGCAGGAAGAGATTTCCAGGAAAGGATGAACGTTGGGGTGAAAATTGAAAGTCAGATATGAGAGTATCATACGCTTTTAGCCTTGAAAAAGAGAAATTGAATTTCTTTTCCTTTCTAGTTTATTCTTGTGGATGGTGGTGTTGAAGAAATTACTTGGTGGAAGATGAACAAGATAATAGAATTTTCCCAAAATACTTCTTGCCACGTCACTAAATTTGACGGTGTTAAGAAGTAGTCTTTTTTTGCTAACATATCTAAACGTCAGACTCTATTTTAAGACCTATAATAACACAAATCTCATTTTGAAAACAGCCTAAATCATAAGGTATTTTTTGAAAGTTTACCCTGTTTTTTTTTTTTTTTTTTAATTTCTAAATAATTGCGATGAAAATGGAGTTCTTTAATGAAATGCATGTGATTAAGGCAATGAAAGTTATCCTTTAAGGACGTAAAAACTAAAAACGTTTTTACATTTAAATAAAATAACACAAACACTTCTCATTGAATTCTTATAAGATCTATTTGTTGGGATAATTGTTGGTTATAAAACGCTAGATACGACATTTATGTAAAATAGATCTTATAAGAAGAAGAGTCGGTTCTATAAGGTGATATATTTGTAAAAGTTTTATTTACCTCAGTAAGAGATCATTGATAAAGGATAAAGCTCAGAAGACGTATTACGAGAACTAGAGTATGCAACATCAGTACTAAAATAAAATCAATAGTTCTCACTCTTTCAACTCCTACTCATATAAACTTTCTTTGTTAAATTGTTTCCTCTTAATGTGCAAGTTATTCCGAATTAGAAAAGAGTTAAATATTTAATAATAACGTTATGATTGAATTGTCTAAATTTAAGAATTGGTAAAGTTAAACTAATGATTAAAATTTAATTTTAGTTGTTTGTAGGATCATATTACGATAATTCTCAACCATTAAAATTTAACAAACGGTTGAGTTATTTTATTGTGGTTACATTCTTCCAAAATACATTTCTCTCAACTGCAAGTTAGTTCGTAATAGAAAAGAGTTAAATATTTAATAATTTGGATTCTCTAAATTTAAGAATTGTTAAAGTTAAATTAATAATTAATTTTAATTATTTGTAGGATCTATATTGCAATAAATCTCGACCATTAAAATTTCACAACTTTACAAATTCTCAAATTCTCGGAATAGCAGAAGATGCCCCCACCAATACAAAGCATCCAACAACTTTTGCTCTTTGCAACCTCTACTTCCAACCACCTCCATTCAACGTTTAGGGTGTGTTTGGAAACAAATAATATAAGAAAATGAAAAGAATTGAATTGATTTCACTCAAGAGAATTCAATTGAACTTGTTTCTCAACAAATTCATTTGTTTGAAAACTTCATTTTATATGAAAGAATTGAATGATTGTCAACTAATACATTTAATATTTTTATAAAAATAAATTATATAAGTATTTTGACTTCTTCAACTAAAAGTATATAAGAAGATAAAATGGTGAAAATAACATTCAAATGAATTCTTGTGAAATCTTGCAACATTTTGCCAAGAATTATATTCCTTGAATTCACAAGATGATTTGAATTCTATCAATATTTATTTGGTTCCAAACAAGGAAATTTGACAAAGTGAATTCAAATGAATTGAATATTTTCAAAGTGGACTTTTCGGAAAACAGCTTATGCCAATATTTTGTCGCAAAATATTCGAATAATGTTTTCGTGTATCTTTAGTCAATGGTTGAGAAATAACTTCTCTTTAGCACATGAGGCTATTTATTTCTTAAATATTTCTTTTACTTGTGATTTTGCTTTAATTAACTTAATTCTTTTACATTTCAAATGTTATAAACCCCGCAAAAAACACTTGGAAAGTAGCAAAACATAATTAAACAAAATCTTATAATTCAAAATCAGTTCTAGACATAGATAAAAAATGTAACGGCATAAGACTCGCGATAAAAGGTCTCGAATTGTTTCATTATCTTTATATGTAATGTAAATTAATATCTAAAACAACTAATTGCAAGATGCGGCTATAGGCCACCAAAACCATAGAAAAAGTACCAAATAGAGTAATAAAATCCAAAGGAAAGAAAGTAACGCATCCAATCAAATCCGAATACGGACATATGTAAACTATTGATAATTTCAATGTAACTCTTTAGGTTTTACAACATGAATTTTTACAAAAGTTTTACTTTAACTAGAAAAGGCAAAAATAAAGTAGTGTTAAAAATTAAAAGTCCTCCAATTCTGAATTCCCAAACCCAACCTCTATAAATACGTCTTCCCTTAACAGCCTTCGCCATAGAGAAAACTTGATCAATCAAAATTCAAGACTGAAGATGAAGAAAGAACAGCCGTTGATCATTGAAGAAGAAGCGGGATTTGTGAAGATGATGAGAGAAAGATTGGACGCTCACGATGAATACACGTTTCAAGATTTCAACCGTGATTGGAAGCTCTTCAAAGATGGCCAAATCGGCACCCATGATTTGTTCTGCAAACTTGTCCATGTTTTTTACGACGATAACCATCAAGACTTTCTCGATGACCTCAAGTCCTTCTTCACCGATTCTTCCGCCGCCGTCTCCACCGCCTCTCCTTTGCCGGGGCAGAGCTGCTGTGTCAACTAATCCAGCGGCACACAATCTCAGTCAATTAGTTTCTTCGACATCTTTTGCGATATTATCATAATAATATTGGGATATAAATTAAACTGTTGTTAATCTTATTTTCTGATTATGTATTTATATATGATATATGTTTTTGTTTCCATAGTTGATTATTTATTTTCTATGCATTTGATTTTCTTTTTGTTCAAAGAAAAAGCATCGATGAAACCGATGTGCAAGCCATGATAAATTTAACATAACCAACAGAATTCGACTAAATTACTTGTTATTATCGACTATTTAGTTAGTAGTATTTATCACATTAATAAAAAAATTATGTTGAGGTTTAATTAAAACAATTTACACAATTATACTTCTATAATCGAGATTTTAACGAATACCTTTTATAAGTTATTAAAAATGACATAATCAACAGCTTTAAAGTAAATTTATTTCTAACAATTTCATTAGTGGAAAAATCTTAATTTAGTGGTTGAACAAATAGTGAATTTAAATATATCAGCAAAAACTAAACTTAACTTGTAGGACAGGATAAAAAGATCTTTTTAAGTCTAAGTAATGGGGGTTGTAAACTAATAAAACTAAGAGTTTATTTTCATAAATTTCTTTTCAAGAATAAAATAAATCCCTTAATTAATCGGGAAATTCTGTTTAAAAAATCTACTGTAAAACACAACTATAGTTAATGCTATGTTTTTTCCTGTTTTAACAATGGTTAGACAATGCTTTTCGTAATATGTGAAGATTTTTTCTTCAACTAAATTTTATTTCCCTCTATGAAAAATAATTAATTTTAAACAACAATAAAATAAATAATACACCAGAAGAAAGGCATTTTATATATTTAATCTCAATGAGATTTTAAACCCAGAACTTTTTGTTTACAAAAAGAACCTCAACACCTAAAAGACTTGAGACCTCAAGCAAAAGAGAAAACTAAACAAAGGGTCAATTAAAATTGACCAATGTTTTAGCCTAGTATTTAAGAGTACATTTGTAATCTTTAGAAGTTAGAAATCTCAGTTTTGAATTACGCCCAAAATGAGTTGAAAACTTATTTTACTTAATGTAAGTGCATTTTGGCAAATTTCCAATTTCTTAAAGAATTGAAATTAAAAAGGAAGTTGGAATAATCTACGAATCCCTTGAAAATTTGAAATAATTTCTATAATTCTGATTATATTAGTACAGGAACGCTATAAAAAATAAAAATTCATGCCCTGTGACTCTTGACAGTTTTTTTATTCAATTATTTATTTCTTTTCAAGCAAACTCATTGAATTTTATTTTGATATATAACAATGGAAGTGTATTGTGTTATTGATTATTTAGTAATAAAGTTTATAAAGTTTAGAATAAGTAGGTGATATATGCCCCATGCTTTCTGATCTCACAAAAACATCAACAACCATGCTTCATATGTCCTATTACAACACAAATAGTAACATTATTCAATAGCAAAACAATTTGAATTTGTTTCCTTCGAAGTACTCCATCAATGTTTTAATAATCTTTAACCAATTGCACTTGGTTCAATCGATAGACCCACAAATTTGATATCATCTCATCAGTTCTAGCAAACGTATCACAATTACAAAAAAACCGCAAACTGATGGAATGAACGAAAATGCTCGCATTTAACATAATATAGTCATATTTTTGGCTTTTAAGTGAATTTGTTGATGTTGTTGCCAAACATTGGGAACTACCCATGGAGCGTCCGAATCAAAAGTTGTTTTTAGGTTTGGATTAGTTGGGGAATAAGCAGAAACTAATCATATTTTATTTCTATTTTTTAGATTCTAATTATATACATTAAAATACAAATTATTGTATAATAAAATATTATAAAAATGATAAGATAAATTTAAGATAAAGAAAAATATATGATACAGAAGATTAGTTAATTTTTATACAATAAAAATATGAATCCTCAAAATATAAAATAACATATAATTACAAATATTATAAATAAAATAAGTGCTCTGAATTGGTTTAGATTAGTTGGGTTGGGTACAAGCCAAAACTAGTCATATTAATTTTCGATTTTTAAAATTTGTAAAAAAATATAATAAAAATTTGAGAGAGAGAAAGTATAAGATATTAAAGGTTAGTCATTTTTAAGCAATAAAATATTTTGATTTGTAAAACATTTAGAAATTATTTTTTAAAAACAGTATTTTTAAGGACAATTTTACAGAATTTGGCGAGGTATTGTAACGTATTGTAATTCTATCTAAAATTTTTATTACTTTTTATTATCCAATCAAAAGTGATTTGCGAGGTATAACTTTCTACTAACCCGATCCTCTTCTTCATAAAATAGTTTAATTTTTTTATTTAAAATATCTCCATTAAAATTTCCTAATTCATTATCATCTTTATTCTTTAATCTCTGCAAAGAAACCTTGAGTAACAACAATTTGATTGGAGATGATAAAATTAAATAAAAACTGAATCAGAAATTGTTTAAAATTTAAAGATTGATTATTGATGAGGCGATTTAAAGAGTTAAATGTAATTCTTGGATCTATTATCAATTCTTCCCAGTTCCCTCTATTTATCACTTTATTGAATCATGATCCTGGAAATTCTATTTTTGTAGTTATTGATAGTATCCCAATAATCAAGGAATATTTTTCAAGATTTCCTAGTTTGAATAGAATTCTATTTAATGTAAATATATTTCCTATATTGTATTTACTTCCTGATTTGTATTTAGCTCAAGTATATATATTAATACAAATAACTCTCAACACACAATATGTATGAGATTCCCAACCCTACTCAATATTTCACTAGCGACTATTGCATTTGGCGACCATCGGTTAATGGAAAATTCACTACGAAGCAAGGGAATTTTCGGCAATGCGATGTATGTGGAGGTTATGTTTCTACACATGACGCCTTGCAAAAAACGGGTATTTATTTGGCTTCAATTTGCTATCTTTGCTGTCAATAAGAGGAAACATGTGATCATCTATTTATCGCATGTCCATTTGCGATACAACTATGGGTCACGATGCAATCCTTGTTTGGACGTTCTTTGAACATCATGGAAGATTTGAAAAGAACGACCTCCTCAGCCTTTTTGCAAAAAATCAGCTCACAGATTCAATTGCTTTGGACGACGTTGTTTGGCTTATATGGACTGCACGTTGCAAATGTATTTTTGAGAACTTGCGACCAAATATTCAT